>CATIWM010182308.1:0-10267 GCA_949671775.1 Mallotus repandus
ATTTTAAATTAAAATACTGAAAATCAAAAAATTAAAAATATACTTATCATTGTAATTTGGAAATAATGAATATATACTTATGTAAATAAATTAATAATATTAATAAAAATTATGATTAAAAATAATAAAAATATATTAAAAAAATAAGAATTAAAATGATAATTTATAAAAATTACACGGATTATAAAAAACACTCCTATGTTATTGTGCCGCTATTATAATTATTTAACAAGGGTGTCACCTGTAATTATCATAGCCTTCATATTGCCTGTCAATACATATAAACATCTTGAGCAAAAGATTTGGTTCAATAATTGATATATTGTTACATCCAGCCAAAATACCCTCAACAGAGCAACTTCAGAAGCCCTTGTATCCCAACACAGCATCCTGAACCCAACAGGTTGTATCGCCATACAGAAATTAATTACACAAGCTCCCAGTGAGAATTTTCATCCAACTCCATCAAGTTAACAGCTTATTTACACATCTCAATTGTTTATAGCAGTCATTGTAGTGTGGCAGACATGCAATCCAAGACGACGACCAGCACCCATGCGTTACTGGTTCTTAAAAGACTGCAGAAAGATATCACACCCGATTAGACAGCAATCAATTTACCATTACAACTGAAATTAATCAAAGTTGATAACGGTGTCTCTCACTCACATCCATATTCCTGGAGATATCTTTGATTTGCTCCGCGAGTTCTCGCTTCTTTTTCTCAGCTAAATCAACAAGCAAGCACCATCAATAGCATCATCAGATCATTATTAGAATTTTAGTTTGTTAACTGCATCTCAAATATTAAGCAGAGGGCATACCAATATTTGAAAGATCTTCAATCCTCCTAGATGTCCTCACTGCAAACCTCTGAAAGGCAGGACTGTGACCACAAAAGGAAGCATATAATTAGTAAAAAGCTCAATGGCATCTCTTCAATTGATTGCAATCATTTGCTTGAATTAATATATTTTTTAATAAAAAACATCTGCCCGCAAATTACATAGACAGAGAAAGTTAAAGACTCAAGTAACTAAAATTGGTTTAGAATCAACAGAGCTGTGAAAAAAAAAGGGGAGAAAAGAGCCTAATGATGACAATCATATTTACTGAGAGAAAAATAAAGTTACCAAAGTCCAATATCTGAATTCAGCATAAAGAGTCCACTGCCTCAATTTACTTAAAGTGCAAAAGGAAAGATGATGCTCATTTCACATAAAATTTTTCTCATACTTTCTAGAAGTGCTTCACACGTTACATTGCAGGGTAGCAAGCAATGTGTTAAAAAACAATATAGAATTAAGATCATTTTAAACTGGTCACAGAGAAAATAAGAATGCCTCGACTCCCAGACGTCAACTGAGGCTGTAATCTTTGCTACTTTACAAATCTATGAAGTCATATCAAGTAGCATACACTCAAGAAAATCAACTACACCCTAAATTGTCAAAAAAAAAAAAAAAAGGTTTCATGAATGACAGCAACAATCATTTAAGGCCCAATTATCTGATGATAAGTTCAACAAAAAATTATGCATTGTAACATTTGTGGCAAGTGAACAAATTAACAAAACAGTGTATCCACATTCCTCCACTCCAATAAAACATTTGAGTTCAATAAGTAAACTCTTTCAATCAAAAGAGATGAAAGTGAACAAGAGATGGGGTGAAGGAAATATTGAACTGTCAAAAACATAATGCTTAGGTTAGGTGATATTTTCTCAAACTGCCATCCCACAGGGATGCAACTAGGAAGATTTGAAACATTTTTTTTCCACTTCAATGAGCAAACTTTTTACAAATGGGGAAGCTTCAAACAAGAAGTCATTAGAATCCATAATAGTACATGAACTCTTATCAGGAATTCACAAACTAAACAATTATAAAACATTATCTTCTCATGCCTTAAATGCTGCAGTGCAATTTAATAGTTAACACCACAGACAAAACTACAGTTAAAAGACATGAGACACTTTCGCTTCAATGGAACGAACCAATGAGGAAGAGCAAATGAAATCCTCAATGGTCAGAGAAAGAAGCCAATCCGAGAAAAAAACATTAATAACAATTGCACTTATAAGGTGGTGGAAGTTAAAAGGGTACCTGTTAGCAAGACCATTGACAACAACCTCATTGACAACATAAGAAATCACTCGGTGCATGAAATTCCCACCCGCCATTTGCGCTCTTATTCAATTATTACAACTATCATACAAAAAATGCAATAATTCAGTGGAAACTGAAATTCTCTATAATAATTTCAACTTCTAGCACAAGAATCATTCCAAAGAGTTTTAACAACAAAGAAATCAAAATCACACACAAATTAATACTAAAACCGCGGTGTTTTACAAGAATTTCTTAAGAGAAACCAAAGAGGATCGATCCTACGAAACCCTAGGTAGACATGATTCAGTAACAGATTAAAAGGTTGCGAATATGCAAAATTCATGAATCAAAGAAGAATCATAGATCGGGAATTTTTTTTAAAGATGTTACCTGTGCAAAAGATGGAAGCACGGTTGTTTCCGCTGGAAGCTACCGGAAGTTACGATATCTGAGCGATGCAGAAGCCGCCTCCTGGTTTTTATACGGTGGCAAGTTGATGTTAGGGTTTGGGCGACTTCAGGTTTCGCACCTAAGGCCCATTGGGCCTATGTTCAAATTCAGCTGTTACTGCTACTTCTGTAGCAAGTTTTTGACATTCAATTTCAAATTGAACTATTAAACCTGGTAAGCTTCTACTGTGGTCGGAGATACAGCTAAATTCGAGAAGTGACCTCGAGACCTAACCTCTGCCGGTGAAGATCCGCCGTCGCCAGTTCCGCTATTCTCTCCTGTTTCTATCGGAAAGTAGAACGTGTAGATTCAGATTTTCATTTGTTTGGCAGGTTTTTGCCTTTGTTCAGGTTTTTTTAAAGAATTTTAGGGTATGGATCCAGAGGCTGCAAAGACTGCACGAGAGTCTCTAGATTTGGCATTTCACATGTCGAATATTCTCGACACAGGGCTTGACCGGCACACACTATCGTTGCTCATTGCCTTGTGTGACTTGGGTTTGAATCCTGAAGCATTGGCTGCTGTGGTTAAAGAAATCCGGCAACAACCTCCGTCCTCGCCATCAATCCCTAATGCTCCTCCCCCTCCTCCTCCTGGTCCATAAATCAGGTTTCTGGAAATTCAGTCAACCTTTTCCTTTCTTTGCGGTAAATGTCATTTGAGATTACGCAGTTAAATTTTTGTTGTATGGAAGATTATAAAATGCAAGATGTGAAATGTGATATACTGTTTTATCCTTTGTAATTAATATGATTTGTATCTATGTTTTTATTGTTTGATAAATCTGATAGTGAAAATGGATTTGCTTATGAATTGAAAGTAACCATTTTGATGTTATAGCTGATGAGTCTTGTTTCTTTCCTTATCCTTAAAAATAGTGTTGGTTTCCTTGTCCTTAATAGAAGATTAGCTTTTAGAGTCGTGGTATGGATGAGTAATCTGTACAGTAGCATATTAATTGTGTTCTAACGAGCTAAAGGTGAAATGGCGAATCTGATTGATTTCCTGATGTTGTTATTTGTTGGTCTAGTTGGTTGTTCTAGCTATTTAGGCAATGCGCAAACGGTGGGCATGTATGGCAGAAACCACGTTGCATTACATAGACAGGTTGCTATTCCCACTCTGCAGTTAGAATGCAGGGAGAGATTATGTATTTGAATACATGTACGGATTTGTTATGTTGCGAAGAGGAAATATGTGAGGAGGAAATGCTTGTTTTACAGTACTTCTGTATGACAGATGGATTGATATTTGTTGCTCAATCAAAATAATCTTTAACACAAAATCTTAAAATTCATGCTATGTTTACAGTTGATGGATGAAAAACATGAATCCTTTTCATTTCCTTTTAGTTATGACAACAAATATGCTAGAAATATTTGATTCCATACATCTGGAACTCCTGGCAAGCACCAGTGTATGCAATCTGCATGGTGCAGCGGGTCGGCCTTTTGTTCATCTGTCAACAATTTGCCTCCTGTTTCTGTGTAGACTGATGAGTGACCATCGATTCTGTATTCTGATAGTTGTGTAATGTTGAGGACAGTGACGGGGACTTTCATATTTTTCACCGTGCTAGCCACCACACTCATCATATCTTTGTTAGAGCCGCTTCCCCAGTGTCTCTTTTTCATTACTGGCTTTGTTTCATTAAAGCATTTTATCCCTTTTGTATTGTTCCAGTCTTCACTTCTGCACATTTAGGAAACATGAGAATTTGTTGCCATTTATGTACTTAGTTGTAGCTTAAGTGAAGTAAAGGTTTGACAAGTAATGTAGAGAAGGAAATAAACAAACCTTGTGTGCGTAGGGGACATAGTAGTAAAGAAGACACGAGTCTTGTTGGGATTAACATTGGAGTCTACCCAGTTCGCCCATGTCTTCAAACCGATTTTGTATGCAACTGGTGTATCCAGTTCTAGGTACCCTTCATCCCCATTTGCAAATTTGCCCCATCTGCACAAGATTTTTCAAGTTCAATGAGGCAATGAACAATTTAGGCTTTGTCTTTTCTTGCTTTTTGCAATTGTAAAAGTTCACCAAACAAATTCTAGTTGTTAACTTCAATATGCTAAACTAAGGAACTTATATTATCATGCTATTAATGATTTTGAAAGTTTACCAAACAAAACCTCAGTTGTCAAACTTCACTATGTTAAATTAAGGAACTTACAGTGTCTTGAGCCTAAGACCACTCATCCACCAAACATACGTATTGAAGACAAGAAAATCGACCCCTCCCCAGTGTTTGGCGTGCTTTTCAATTGAATCTACTTTCATTATTCTCTTCTTTGGATCTCCTATGATTTTGAGATCAGTATTGGACTGGATCAGAAATGGAGCCCAGTAGAATTCAATGGTGGCGTCATATTCCTGAAACATTGATCATGAGCATTAGCTTAACATTTCCGCTTGGGTTTAGCAATTAAAGCACCTTATGGCAAAAATGATGTCCAAAACTTCTAATGGAAAGAAAGTTTGCTTAGAAATTATTTCTTCCGTGCAAATTTGCTTGAAAAGACATTCAAATAGTCGAGTCCAGTTAATACCTTGGCTCTAAAGACTGAATGAGAGCGACCCCTTTTCATGCTCTTCTTGTCTTCAGGTATAATCCATTCTATCAGACACACAAATGATTGCCATTGACCCCTTTGTAGTGAATCCCCTACAAACAGCAACCTCTTCCCTTGAAGCTTCTTAAGAGTAAGCTCTGGATTAAATCTGCACATGGAATTGATCATCACATGCAACTGTTAGATCAAAGAAAGATTTCTAATTGCATATGTAATCTGTTCCTGCACTAAAATATCGTTCTAAGTTCTAATAGATATATCTACACCTTGGCAAGGTACAGTCATCTGGTTGCCATTCCCATCGACGATAATCGGAGTCTTGCCTTCCATTTTTAACACAAGAAAATTGTAAATCTAAATATGGACAGCTTCTGTCTGTATACAAAGGCTTGAATGTCCTGTTATACACCCACTTTCCAGAATTAACAGAGCACTCTTCTGGGTCGAACTCGAATCTGTCATCCATTTCAAAGCTTTTAAGGTTATCCTCTGCAGTTCTATCTTCTGTTGGACAATGACAAAGACATACATTTGACAGCATGAGACTTTATTTTGTGTTTAAATTTAAAAAGATAAGTATACATGTTTTAGTGCTGAAATTGTTTCACTTACTCGACTTTTTAGAAGCATTTCTTCGAGGACAGGATTTAAGCTTGAAAAAGGACCGGGAAGTGTCTGCGTACAAGAGAGCAAGGAATGTGAAACAACATATCACAACAGCGATGATGGGAAGAGGTAGCTTTCCTCTTGGAGTTTTCATTGTAATGGATGTAGAAGGAGCTAAGCTCATTGTCAAAGAAAGAGGAGGGAAAATATAATAAGTGGTGGGTTAAAGAATTAGGGTAGTAATGGAAGCAACGGAATGATGAAGACTTGGTCATAGGTTTCTATGGAGGATGATTTTATGGAAGCTTGAGTAGGAGTAAAGCTAAAGCCATTAATGGGTTTGTTTTTCTTTTTTATTTTTAAACACCTTCCTAAAGTATGTGTAATGGAGGTTAGGAAATAAGTTGGAAAGCTTACATCTTGGGCTCCTTGTGTCTTTCACCATTAGTGGAAGCTACATCTGTAGCACCCCAACCACTATTTTGCTGCTAACTATTGCTGCCATCTAATACTAACATTTTGCAATGTTCATTAGGTAGAGAAAGGTTTCTTGCTACACAAGTGTCTGGACTCTCTCTTTTGTTCCATTTTGACTTCTGTTCACGTACGTTTCAGAGCACATTTTTCTTGCCTGATTGTAACATTCTTCGATAGATATGTTCCATATGTAGGGAAGGGTATATGTACTATATTGGACTTTCAACCCGCATAAAGCAACTAAGCAAGAACGTTTTGTCCTGATAGTCTATAGATCACTGTATTCGTTGTATAACGAGGTTTATACTTTTAGGCTGTTTATATTCGGTCCCTTTTTTTTTTTTTTTTTTTTTGGCTAGTTATCTTTTCAATGGACAGTGTAGTGGATTTGTTTTTTTAGAAAGAAGTTGGTGCTTTAAATACAAAGAGGCCTATCAACGGGAAGGAAGACTTTTTTGGTATTTTGCAGGCTCGCAGTAGCACTGTTACTGTCGAAACCCGCAATATTAATGATTATCCATTCAAAATTGATATCCTATCATATTATACTTTTAGTGATAATATCAGTCATATAACGTGGGATGACACT
This sequence comes from Mallotus repandus, assembly GCA_949671775.1. Taxonomy (NCBI): domain Eukaryota; kingdom Viridiplantae; phylum Streptophyta; class Magnoliopsida; order Malpighiales; family Euphorbiaceae; genus Mallotus; species Mallotus repandus. Next base: position 6,807 of record CATIWM010182308.1, read on the forward strand.
ATCCATCATAGCAAAATTTTACCTATGTCCAAAGTATTATATCCAATTTTTAGATTTGTGATATATATAACCCTAACTCATTCCCATTTTGGGCGTAACAAATTTATTAATTCTTTGATTCCAGTTAGTGATCCTACTCACATTAGACCTAGCGTCCAAGTGGTTTGGCCAATATATACACACACACATAGGTTACAAATATAACGGTTCAAAGCAATACAGAGTAGTTAAAATTTTTTTCTGATTATAGTTATTGCATTTGCTTCAAATAGAGAAACTGGCCGATAATGCGAAATATTGAAAATGCCCTCACTTGGAGATCAAAGCTATTATTTGTAGGGTGAATGTTAATGACTGATTTTTCACATTGAGCTTGATACATTTGGAATAAATCCATAGTCTTTATACTTTATGATTGTTAGGACCTTGTTTTAGAATGTAGTCATTGCAAGCACGACTTCAGCCTTCAGGCCACTGGTTGGGTGTTGACATCTTGATTTAGCCTCATCCTATCACCCAAGCATCAATGATTCTCTCATGTCGTCAGAGGATTCATGAGGAATGGTCTACAAGTACAGGGCGCAGAAATATTAGCTTATATAATTCAGCAAGGTAATAAATAAATTATTAGGAAACAATGACATACATGCTGTATCACAAAAGCAACAGACTATAATTTGGTTATACCAGAAACGTAAATAATCACTATTACGTACATCGGTGGTCGGTCGGATTCGGCTTTCGGTTCGATTCCAGCGGTTCATTGGGCTACTGTTACCAAATACATTTTCAATGGATTAATATGGGTTTAGATACAGACATGCCACCCTACACATGTAAGTTGCTGCAATGTCTGCGCACAAAAAGAAAGTCAATTTGAATCTAAATCACAGCCATCATTGATAAATTAAAAAAAAAAAATTGAAATTAACAATGGTTGTGGATGTGATTTAATTGGATGAATTAAAATCGCCAAATGTTTGATGATTAATTTAAGAAATCAAGAACTGAAATGAATAATTAATCAAGTACAAGGTAAATATGATATCTAAATCTGTCCAATATTGAGTAATGTGGAGGAGGTGTGGAGCATGCTGTCGCTTGAAAATTGGATTTAGCCTAATATAAGGTTTTTACATCAACTGACCTCACAAAGTACAAAGTTCCTTTCGCAAATAATTGTAAGACTTCAAGTTGCAATCATGGCTTGGAAGGCCACTGGCTAGGCCTAGGAGTTAACAATTTGTACTGCATATATCCATATTTTATAAATTATTTTATTTGAGATAAAAACTATGTAAATATTAAATATTTATAGAAATATATAAATACATATTAAAAGATAAAATATCTATATATATATTTAAAAAATTATTTATTACTATTAATTAATTGGATAATTATAAATTATTTTATTTGAGATAATTTTTTTTAATTTACGACAAATAAAAAAAAACATGTTTTAAAGCTCAATATGATTTTTTTAAAATTTTTTAAATTATTCAAAAATAGTTTTAAAATGTTTCCAATATTCTTTAAAGTTTTCAAAATGGAAATATTTTCAAAGGGTGATTGTTCTCCACTCTAAATATATTACATTTTACATTTAGATTTGTGATATATATTTTAAATATTTTATGTGTGATCAATATAATGAAACGTATTTATGTTATAAATCTAACTATGGAGTATATGATATGTTCGAAATGAATACAATTTTTCATTTTTTAAATAGAAAAAAAATCTACCAATTGAAGTTGCGGTTCCATCCACTTCCACTAATTATAGCACATGATACTTACAAAATGAATATTTTTAAAAAAAAGATATGCTTGCAATTGCAAAATGTGTAATCTTCAAAGGTAGGGTCATTGATAAATCAAAATATTTTCACAGTCCTTCACTGTCTAACATAATTATCTCCCATAACTAAACAATTTGTTTCTTTATCTGCTTCATTAATCTTCCAATGACATTTAGATTACTGGTCAATATCCATTTTTAAACAACATCCCTCTCCCATAACCTTTTGCACACTGTTAAATTCACTGATTAATGTGAAAAAAAAAGGATTTTTGTCATCCATCAAAGAAATTAATAGTTTTATCTATTCATATTTTAAATACCTATCAATGCCATTAAAATATCAACATTGATTTGGATATTTGTTAATATTTATATTTCAAATACCTTTCATTGCCATTAAAATATCAACATTTGAAATAAAGATTTCATCCATTGATTTGGATATTTGAAAGGCCTTTAAAGAAATAAATGAAGCTGAAAAAAGGAATAGGTGCATCTGTCTTGCCTTTAAATGAATATGAATATCTAACTTCTAAATAGTATGCCATAAAATTGTTTTTTAAGTGATTAAATGAAACATAGCATCTTTTGAAAAAAATATAGTAAATATTAAAATTCCATTTGAGTTGGAAGGTGGGCCTGCATTTTTAATTATTTTCTATTAATAAGAAAATAAATGGTTTAATTATTCATAAATTATACAATGCAAATTAATTTTTTAAATCATATAAAAATTATTATTGACTAACTGTTAATTTTTAAATTATATGAAAATTACTTTTATAAATATAACTATGATAGAATTCAAACTCATAGTTAAACAACTCTTATATTTATTTTGTTTTTGAAAATAACTCTTATATTTAATTATTAAATGAGTGATAACAATTTTTAATATTGTATATTTAAAATATAAATCAATAATAAATTTTTTCTCTTGTTGTAACTATTTATATTTAATATTTTCATAATACATAAAAATTCTTTAAAATTAAAGTTAAATTTCTAAAAAATAGATTTTAAAAGGCCCTCTAATATCATTGCAGATCATTATTAAGAAAAATATAGAGAAAATTACAAAAATTACAAAAATTACAAAAATATTTTTAAAAATATGGTACCAAAGAATTTTTTTTTTAAATCATGGTGGTTTGTACGTTTTTCTCCTTTTTTTTTTTCATTTTTACCTTCTTTCTTATTTTTTCTATTGTTTTTTTTGTAACTGATTTCTTCTTTCTCTTTCCCTTCTTTTTTTTATTTTTTATTTATTTTTTTCTAATTATTTCTATTATTTTTTTCTCTTTCCTTCTTTTTTTTTCTATTTTCTATTTATATTTTTTTTCAAAAAACAAACTGAAAAAGAAAAAAATGATGATGTTGAAAAAGAAAGCAGAGTAAAAAAATTTTTTAATTGTATATTATGAGTTTCAAAAGAAGAAAAAGAAGATGGCGAGTTTTGGTTGTTTTTGTAGGCATTTGTCAAAATAACCAAAAAAATCATTACAAAACGAACTCATAAAACTAAAAAAGAACCACTTGAAAAAACATAAACAACCACCAAAATAACCAAAAAAACCATTAAAAAAAGTCATGGAACAGAAAAAGAACCGACAAAAAAAAATAGAAACAACCAGAAAAATAACTGCTAAAATAAC
>CATIWM010182419.1:0-28190 GCA_949671775.1 Mallotus repandus
GCTTGTATTAGAGAATCGAGTTACCACCACTTTTGATTTGTCCCAGTTATTACCCTGGGTGGCGACTCCTCATCTCCACGCCATGTCTTTGTGACAGTGGTTAGTGTGTTCCCTAGAGCCCTGAGCTCAAACAGTGTCGCGGTTGCAATAAACTTGGGCGCGCGCTAAACCCTGCATCTACAGTATCATTTTGTTTTTTTTGTTTCTGATATTTTTTTTATTAATGGCAATGTAGTTGTATTATAGAGTTGCTTTTTGTTTGTTGTATTTATGCAATCTTTATTTTATGTCCAAATATTCCATAGTTGAAGGAGAGGAATTATTTTAATTTTCTTTAAATCGGTTTTTGATTTTTTTTTCCAATTCATTTTTTTGTATCGTTTTGGTTTATTTTTTGTTTCCGATTCATTTTTTAAATTTAATTAATTAAAATAATTTGACTCATATTTTCATTTGTAAAAATTGTACGAATTCAAATCTTTATGATCAGCATTAATTATTATCAATAAAAAAATGCATTAGTAAGTGACTAAGTTATGATGACTAATTTTATTATGTAATTACGCATGATTAAATCTCCAACAACCCCAAAAAAATTACATACCAAATGAGTTGAAAACATATTAATTTTACTCAAAATTTCATATTTTACATATATAGTTCTATAACCAAGCATGTTGAACTAAAATTCAAGAGATGAGCCTAAGAAAAGAGAAAATCCAACTAGATGAGCTGAAGAAACTAATAGACATAAAGTTATAAACCATTTAAATCAACCTCTCCCCAGTTACAACCGCTGATTGAAAGCTGCTTCTCTGCAAGTGTTATTCCACAATTGCTTTGAAAAAAATTGATCAAGTTCACATGGTCCTACAAGGCCAAAATGAGAAAGAAAATGCACATTAGGGAGTTGATAATGTCACATGCAACATTTGTTAAGGGAAAAGGCCAAACAAGTTCCATAAAATAATAATTAGAAATGAAAACAGAATAAGAGGGGTATTAGCACATCAGTCGATAAAAATATAGATAATTTATTATCAAAGTCGATTTCTAATGTGCTTATACATGTAACGTTTCTAATGTGCTTATACATGCAATGTTTTTGATGTGCTTATACATGTAATTTTTTATGATGTGCTTATACATACAATTGGCTCCTGACATGATTATGATAAAAATAAAAAATATATAAAAAAACTTGGTTAATAAAACGTCATGTCTACTTACTTTGATTGACTTAAAAAAAAGTGCACAAATTTTAACCTTGCATGTAATTAACACGAAATATAGATTACATATGAAGAAATCAGTTATTGAGTACTACTAATTTAAAGAGTATACCTTGGCGTCAAACATGATGGAAATAACCTTGTCAAGAGATTGAGCATTAAGTTCTTTTACAAGATCAATGTTTTTCTTATGGGATCAATGGTCTCCATGTGACATATTTAGGTGAGCCACATTCATTCTAGATTCTGCTAGTTTCCATATCATTTCACGTGAGCTTTAGAAGGACCAATTGTACAAACTATTTTTGTTTTTCTTTAAAAAAATGAATTCAGATTTTTCTGTCCCTGTAACTGGATGTTGCTCAAAACATCAATAGGAGTGTTCAGATTGTCCTAACAACAACAATTGAGTATCGCTTGGTTACCAATAAGCAAATATATATGCTCCACCCTTAACAAGGCATTCAATGCAATTTTATTCTACGCCAAACCATGAATAAGTAATAGGATTCCTATCAATATTAGTAGTAATACCAACCAAACCTAAGAAAAGTGAGCAATAAATTACAAGAATTGAGCGGAAACTTATTATTAGCAAAAGCAATAGGACAAAAAAAAAGAGTATGAACTGATGTTTCAGCTCCACAAGAATAAATGGGACAAATATCATCTACAGGGACGAATTTGGATTTCAAATTTACTCTAGTAGGCAGGACACCAGCTGCACAACGCCAAACAAAGTTTTTCACCTTACCAAGAATAGAAAGCCTCTATAATTTTTCCTAAAAAGCTTCATAAACCATTTCAATTTCACCTTGAATTAATCAGTAGCAACTTTTAACGGTGAAGGTTCCAGAAGAGGACGGAAACCAGACCTAAACATCATGAGTAGCTCGCAAATTCAAAGGAATTCTCAAAATTACCTCCCTATCTTTAGAATTATGGAAATTAGCTATCACATCCAAATCCCCACACTGTTAAGTAACCATAAAAAGAGAAGAGATAGTAGGGTAAAGAGAAAATTTTGAAATTTTGCTTTGAAAAAAAGAAAGAAAAGGAAATGGAGAAGAAAAGAAAAGTAAACAAATTCAGAGGATTTAATGAAGGAGAGGAAGAAATGAGCAAGAAGAGGGAGATGAGAGTTTTTTTTTTTTTTTTAACGTTTCAACACTGAATTACGAGAATGACGGAGATGAGTGCAATCGTGTGATTATTTTTCCGTATTTTTCAATCTGAGTGCATTCTAGTAATTTAGAAAAAATTGAGGTATTTTAGTTGTTGAAGTGTCTTTTTAGGGCATTTATGAAAAAACCCCTTTGCTTTTCGATCATTATTTTCTAATACTATGCTCAAATCCTTTACATCTAATTTATAAATTATGAATGCTTTAAACTAACTTATAAATTAATCATAGTAAACTCTCAACCCTAAACTCTAATTCAATTTCTGATTGTTAAGCAGAAAATTTTTCGTCTTACCATAGTGTTGAAATTTAGAAAGTTTTTTTTTTTTTTCTGAAATACAATTTGAGAAAATTTGGGTTTATAAATTCCATGTTGACTCATTTATAAATTCCATTTTCACTAATTTACACAATTTTGTGAAATTTGTAAACTAATAAAAAACTTTAACACCCTCACCTAACCCTTTAAACCTTAAATTTTGAATTTTAGATTCATTTTTTATTGGTAAAAATGTTAAAAAAGTAACAAATAATATAAGCGTTATAAAAGAAAAAAATGATATGTTAGATATATAAAATGACACTTGAGAGGTTTAAAGTTGAAACCTCAAAAAGTTTAGGAGCCTACTATGGATTTTGCTTTTTATTTTAATATGTTTTTGCACTTTTGACTCCATAATTCTGAAAATTGACATTTTTCCTTAAAAATAGCTTATAGTTTTTCAATGTCCAAAGAAATGTTTTACATTGACCAATTTTTTTGAGCACACCAAGCATTGGACAAGATGAGAAAAATTTTTTTCAAACAAATGGAGCCTCAATTATTAAATTTGAACAAAATTGGTTTGTTTTTATTTTTGAAAATTACGATTTGTGATAAATGAGTTGCTTCATCCAAGGCAAGTGTTATCATATATACAACAATCAAAAGAACTAGCCAATGGATAAGAAGATAAACTTGCGAAAAGGATTCAGGAATTCAGGACCCAAGCTGAGTTTAATAGTGTTCGTGCTTCTAGTAATATAGAACCTTCAATTAGTGATGATGGCATTCATACTGCTGATGCGAGCTCTTATAAGAACATAAAAGCAGTAATGCAATTCACTGAAAAATGGGAAGTAAGTGATTAATCTGCATCTTTCCTAAATAGCATTTCTTTTGCCCTCAAATCATTTAAAAATTATTTGATTTTTCTCAAGCATGGTCAGAGTTATTTGACAAATGATATAGCAATCTCAAAATTGTTATGCCACTTACTAAATGTTTATTGATCACATGAGACACTTGTTGTATATATCAAAAACAATTTGAGCTTTAAATCTATGGCTGTATCTTTAACCTACTATATTTCATCTTTTAATTCTCTCCAAGACATATTTCATTGCAAAAAATTTTAAAATACATAGAGCATCTTCAATATACTCTTTATTTGAGCAAAATTCTCTATTTTGAAGAGTTAAACAAAAAATTAGGTCTTCAATACACTTTTTATATTTTTATTTTAGAGTAGAGAGTTGATTTGAGTTTTTACATGTAGAGACTCAAATTTCACTCTTTACTCTAAAACATTTCAATTTTCTATGTAAAATATTAATTGATATTTATCTATTTATTGAAAAAAAATTTCTCTTTTCATCAAATGGTGAGAAAAAATTAAATAAATAGAGATAAATTTTATAAAAACAAATGAGGAAACATTTTAAACATTAATGTTTATTGGATAAAGTAAAATGAAGATTAAAAATATAAAGAGTCTATTGAAATTATACAAATTTTTTCACTCTTTTTATTTAAAAATTCTTTGAGATACTTTTTATTGTACAAAAGATACTCTTTAAAATAAAGAACACTATTAGAGGTGCTCCTAGTTCTAATAATGCCTTAGTCATAGATTTTTATTACTATTCGATTCAAGAATCATTTTAAGACAACTGCAAAAGGAGCAATCATTAAACCAAAAATAAAACAAAATTTATATGTAAATAACCATAAAAAGAGACTGAAAACCGCATATGGGTAGACAAAAAAAAGAAGTAAAAGATGAAAAAAACTCTTAGACATTAAAAACACAATTTTTATAATGTTATAACTAATTAGTACCATTAACTTGTTGTCAGTGATATACTATAGACTCCATTTATACTGATACAAACATGCATACTGCAGCAAAAACTTTTAATATGATATATAAATAGAATTCATTTGGTAATGTGTGTTCGGCTGACTAATATAACATTCCGAGGTCATCTGGTTCAAAAAAATTTCAAAAGTTTAAGTGGTTCTTGGCCCAAATATTAAAGGTCTAGATGCACTTTTTTTCTAAAAAAAATTTATCTCTAGAACTTAATTGTAAAATTATATATTGGCAAAAAAATTATAAAATTATTAAAATTTTTAGGACTTCCGTGTCATTATCGCTGAAAGAAAAGAGCAATGGATATTTGGCTTTGAGCTACAATTTAAGGGGGCAAAATGAGCTTTTGTCCGAAAAACAAAAATAAGCGAGACTGAAGAAAGAAAGGACCTATCCCTAAGATAGGTTTCGTTATTTCAACTTTGAATGAAGGAATCTTCTTGTCTCTCCTAATACAAAAACAATCGACATTGAAAGCTTTTGTTAATTCTGCATTATTCCGTGAGATCTAGAAGAACTTCGGGTTCGTAGAGTCAAATTTCCCGATAACCCACGACAAAGGAGCCGCCCCGTTCAAGGCAAGTAGTCGATATGCATTCTTTTTTCCAATTGATCAATTTCCGATCAAAGACCAGGTCACCAACAATCAACAGTCTCAACCGTCCTTCTTTCTGCCTGTCTTTGGCAGCCTTGAAGTGAATGAATTAGAAAGAACGGAGAAGTGCCTAAAATATCTATTTCTGCTAATATTTCATGTGTTTCTCCTTTACCGCTATAGCATCCTGGCCTATCTTTCTGATGCGCCGATTCGATATAAGCTAGTGGAGATAGACCAAGAATACCTTGAATGCAATATAGATGGCCCATCATAAAGAGCCATAAAAGATTTCAACGCCCCTCACCAGATAAGAAGCTGTTATAGTCGAAACGACAACAGAGGATCTGTCTATGTACCTATCTAAGAAGATTAGGTAAATTTGTTACTCTTTCTTTGGTTTAATTTTTGTCAGGTTTCCTGATTTAAACTCCGATACTGTGTTTAATTTTATGGTTTTTGGTTTATAAAATGGATGGAGTAGAAAAATAATTGCATTATTGCATTTGCAAGCCGATCTAATCAACCGTGTTTGCAGTTGCAGTTGGATTGAAAACACCGTTTCTAGCTCATTTGAGATAACAAATACTTTTCTCAAATCCCTACAGTACTCTCCATCTTTCTTGTCCTGTTCGTGTATTCATCTATCCCAATTATAGAAAAGGGAAATACTATGCAGAAGAGTGGAAGTGTGTCGAGGAACGCTAACAGCACTGCCGCCGGCATCAATAATAGTAAATCTGTGTTTCATCATCAGCAGTCTATAAGGAGGTTGGGATTGTGTTCCCAAATAGCCACGGCTGGGGGACAGCACTCATCCCCAATTGTTTTCCCCGAGAAACGTAGTAAGAAGGTCAAAGCCTCTTCCAAACCTGATGATCCTTTGGACAAAGCCAAGGTTGTTCAAGAGCACAGAATAGACATAATTGGAGGAGACGAGAAGTCTGATTTGTTGGGATGCGTTGTCTTCTCCGGCAAACTCATTTTGGACAAGAGAAAGACAACCTTCAGTGAGAATACTGTTGCCAAAGATGCACAGCAGCAGAGTTCAGTTGATGTATCCAACCAAGAAGCTGTCAATGCTAAGCTTACTATCAAGGCTCTTGTTTGGGGTGCTCACATGCTGCATCTTGATGACGTTATCTCGGTAATAAGAATTTTTTTGAAAATGGTAACTTATTTGGCACCTAAATAACTGGTGCAGAGATTTTACCTTTTTCTCCTCATGACTTTTACAGGTATCATACAATGTTGGTCTCCGACATTTTACTATTCATTCTTATCCCATGAAAAAGGGCTCTTGTGGTCTATCTTGTTTTGTAAAACCTAAGAGAAGTCGAAGGGATTATCGTTTCTTGGCTTCTAGTGTAGAAGAGGCGCTTCAGTGGGTTGGTGGCTTAGCAGATCAGCATTGTTACGTGAATTGTTTGCCTCATCCTTTGGTTTCTTCAAAGAAGCAAGCATCTTCTGAGCTGCTTCCTGTGGACACCCCTCCAGAGTTACTCTTCAAATGTAAGAGTCCACCCAAAATGCTTGTCATCTTAAATCCACGGTCAGGACGTGGTCGTTCAAGTAAAGTTTTCCATGGTATCGTGGAACCAATATTTAAGGTCTGTTGTTGTTATTTTTGCTCTGAAGTTTTATCTAATTGTCCACTGCCAAAAATTTTATATGTATCCTCCATGTCCTTGCATTTGACATGCCTCTAGATTCATAATATTTCCATTTTATATTTTGTTCTTGGTGCATGAATGTTTGACCCCTACCCCAGTCAACTCACCAAGAAAAGATGGGAGAGAGAAAGAGAAGGGTGAAATTCTTTTTCCTCTTCAACTGCATGTTATAGAATGCATTACTCCTAAAAATGTTCAATAGGACTTCAGATGCCCTGCAATTATCAGCTTATTTTCCTAGATCCAGTCCAAGTCTGGGTAGGGAATATAGGTTTCATTGCACTAAGTTTAGTGAATGGAATACACTACTTGAGCTTGACTCAATTCAAACACCAAATGTTTGAAACTCAACTCAGAAACTGAATCCAAAACTTTAGTTGAAATAGCTTTACTTTTCAAGCTTAAAATTAGCTAATGATAAACTGGTAATTTCATTGATTATTGCTCCGATGAATCTGCTTCTATCTTCATAAATCAGTTATTATCGTCTTCTGTGAGTGACACTCACAAATTATGGGAATTTTTCCCTATTATTTTGTGGTGATGGGATGAGGTGGGTTTTTATGAACTATCTTGTCTTGCATTAGTTCAATAACTAATAAGGAAGAGCTAGAAAATTATCCTTTTTTTAACGTTTAAGGTGTCAACTACAACAGCTTGCAGGGTTTAAATTGGAGGTTGTAAAAACATCTTCTGCAGGACATGCTAGAAATCTTGCGTCCACCGTTGACATCAGCACATGTCCTGATGGTACCAGAAACGCTGCTGTATAACATTTCTTATTTCAATTTTACTTGTACTTTTTGAGATAATACACCATTTTTACCCATTCATGCTGTTTTACATTCTTTCAGGTATCATATGTGTTGGTGGTGATGGAGTTATCAATGAGGTTAGTTTTTTGCTTCCTTTATGTATTGTTGTTATTGTTTCTTGTTATAATATATTTGTTCTAGATACCAATGATTTTTTTTTGTCTTGCATTGTAATATTGTATTCACAATGATTTGAATCAAGTGGAAAGGCCTTATAATATTTGCTTCCATGCTCTTTACATTTGTCATTGAGTTCCTAATTTTTCTCTGTTTGATATGGGAGAAATATGTTATGTAGTTTATAGAGAAGGATTCAATATTTGTAACCTTTTGAACATGCATATTTCTATTGAAAAGCTATAATCATCTATGGTGAATCACCGATTACTGTTTTGAATATTACCAAGAATTGTGTGATTTAATTCAACCCTAGGTTTGATGCCAAAATGGAACCTCTGGTATGATGGCTAAGGGCTCTTAAATGTGATGCTTACTCCATTTCTATCTTTTTCCTTGTTTTTCCCTATACTAATATCTGGAACCTGCTATTAACTACAGATCAGATTTTGAAATGCGTGCTTTTCCAATCTGGATATTAGCTTGTTTGGATGGGGTGTAAGGAAGGGGAATTAAAGGGAGTGTTAGGAGGGGTAAGATCATCTTACCCTTGTTGGAGAGAATAAATTTTAATGAGGGTAGGGGTGAGGATGGGTAAATGTTACCTCTCTTTCACCTTCAAAATTCACTTTTTCTTACACCCCAGAGGGGAAGGAAAGGTTTATGATTATAAGAATAGTGTTTTAACTTTTTTGTCCTTTTCTTACTATAAAGGTTATTCATTTAATTTTGTATTTACTCTTCCCTCCTTAAAGGAACCTCTTTCTGAAACAGGGTAAAAGTTACCTCACCTACCTCCATTACGTTCACTTAACTTACTTACCCTTGTTAAGTAAACCTCCACCTCACCCCCATCCAAACAAAGTCACAGTTGCAGAGTTGCAGTTTTACTATCTGTAAACTTTTTTACCATCTTAATATTCCAGTCTTAATACCAACCCTTATATTCCAATTTTAATATTCCAATCTTAATACCAACCCTTATATTCTCCTTCATCATTTTACATATCCTTGAATGTATGTTGCGCACTTTTTTGCCTCACATGTTCCATCTAATTCTATGATGATATAATGTACCCATCCGTTGGTTTGATTGGCTTATAAGTTTGTTTTCTTTGCTTCAAAATAAATAAACAAATGCATATCTAGGCACATGATTATTTTCTCAACAATAGCATGAAATCTTTTCTGCAATAATTTATTTTTGATTGGTATGTTCCCAATTTGAGTTTATAATGAAGTGATTAAGTGTTGATTTTGTCCACTCATTAGTTTCTTGCTATCTTCTATTTGGGTTTGTCTTCTCGTTTCTCCGACTTTGTTTGTTCAACTCTGTCTGAAATTACCAATTCTTCTCCACTAGCCCCTTAATACATTCCCTCTCTTTTATGCCAAAAGGCACGCACTAGTGCAAGAACATATACGCATACATCCTTTCAAGTTATTAATTTCAAAATTTAAGGTAAGTTGTGAATTGTGATCATCAATAGTTGTTACAACAATCTATAACAGTGGTGATTCTGACAGCATTGGGACATGAGACATACTAGCAGTTTCATAAGGATTTTGAGAGGTCAAAAATGGTACAGGGGTGATACATCTGTATTGTAATCGTCTTGCACATATCAGTATCTCAACATAATTAAAGCAATTTAGGTGTCACATACCACTGGAAAACTAAGGAAGAAGAAGCTGGAAAAAACCAATTGTGACATGTTCCCTCTACCAACCCCTTTTTTTTTCTTAAGTCTACTTATTTTCAAACACTAAATCTTATTCTACTGACCCCACCTTCTCTTCATATATATTGTCAAAAAAAGGTCTACCTTTCTCTAATTAGTGCTGAACTCACTTCTTTATTTTAGTTTTGCAAATTTGTTTTAAGTCTCTATAAATATAATTTTTAAATGTTTTTGTGGATAGAAATTTTGTGATTAATGTACAAAGAGAATAGGTATTGAATGGTAAATTATTGATGGGCTTTGTCTAAATTGAAATAATTTTTAAACTTCATGCAATATTTAATGTAATTTTGTTTAATAAGTTTGATGTAGATTCAGTTAATTATCAGTTTACCAAGAAACTAGATTGAATATGTTAAATCATTTATGGATCTTTTTGTTATTTGTTACATTTTAATTTAGTCCTGTAATTTAAGAATTTTTATTTTCTTTTTTATTTCAAGACAATGTTTATGTTCTTTTAGTATAAAGTAAAAACTTTAGTCTTTATTAATTATCAATTTGTATCTTTTTGTTTGTGGTTCTTAAAAAATCTACAGTAGTGGGTGGGATATGGTCCAATACATTATGATACCATTGCACAGTTTCTGACTCTGAAATTGTTCCAATACTGTTATTTAAAACCTTGTACATTATATCTAAAGAAGTGCATGGGTATTAATTTCATGTCCTATGTTATGGGCTTTTAGGTTACTGCTATGAATTTTCCCGTTTTGTACAAAGAATTTTTGTTGACAACTAAATGTATGGTGGTGTTGGCTGCTAGACAGAGGCTTAAAAAACCAAAATGAGGAGGGAAGAGGAAGAAGAAAAAGACATCCTGGAAAGGCCATTTGTAAAAAATAAATAAAGATAAAAGACAAAGAAGAAGGATAATTAGGAAAAGGGAGATAGAGATAGATAGCAATACATGTCCAGGGCTGATTACTTTTTCTCTTTCTTCATTCTTTTTTCCTTTTAAATTTCTTGTAATCCAAGTGACTGGTGAACTTTTTTATTAATATTTATTTGGTTTGACGCTACTAGGCATTAGCCCATTTAAATGAAAGTAAAAATGCTACCGATTTATACAAAAGCATGTTTTTGTATCAAATGGCCACCTTTGGTTAATGGTTTTGTGAACTGTATTGGCACCAGATTCAGCATAAGGTTATGAATTGATCGGATTTATCTGCCTAAAATAGTATAATGACCTCTGCTACCTTGAATTTTCAAGAACAATTCTCATTCAAATATGTAAGTTCTGAAGTATATTACTCAAAGACACTTTAGTAAAGAGTCTTAATTTGGGAAGCTAAAAAAAGAGGATAAAGTTAGAAAAAGAAGGTGAATTTGAAAAACAGAAACTGAATTGCGCCTGGATTCCTTGTGTGTCATTTAATAATATATGAAGAGGTCAAAATTCTGTTATAAAATGGACGGTCTATGACTTATTCTTCATTATTTAAGACCATGGTAGTGGACCTTCTTTTATTTCAATGTCATATGTATGCTGAGTTTCACCTTTTCTAAGTAGAGGGCATTCAACTGATTTATTTAATTTTGTGTAAGCCTACAAAATATTAAGGTTTTTTTTTAATATATGTTTTGAACCTTGCTTGCATTTATAAAAATGTATTTTTACAAAAAAATTGATTTTTTTTTTTTTTTGCTATTTTTGCAGGTTTTAAATGGCCTGCTTAGTAGAGATAACCAGAAAGAAGGCATATCCATACCACTTGGAATTATACCAGCTGGTTCAGATAATTCACTAGTTTGGACTGTTCTGGGAGTAAGAGACCCAGTTTCTGCTGCTATAGCTATTGTAAAGGTACATGACTAGTAAATTTTCCTAGCAACTTTGCAATGTGTGATTTTTAATGAATTTGGCAGTCAAAGTTTGTCTTGCATTAGTGAATTTGGCCACAGGGTTATCCCATTTTAGCTGGTAGTTCGTATGTCATCCTAAACATTTCTAATCACAAATGTATGGGTGACTTGTAGAGACTGATTGATTTATGGTTCCCAGTGAAGTATTCCTTAACAGAGTTTCAAGTTTCAAGAAGCACTTCTGTTTTTGTTTAAGGAAAAATTCATACCTTGCGCTGCAAAGACAGTTTTGTCTCAGGAAACAAGAAGAAGAAGAAAATAAAAATAATAATAAAAAAGAATATTTCGGTCTTGAGATATCTAATTTTAACTTCGCATCTATCATGGTTTTATGTCATGATAAAGGTTTTGCAGTATGAGGATTTCCAGTCCATCAGAACAATAATACCATTGTTAAATTAGTTGAGAAGAAGTCTACTATAAATCTATAATTGGTGCAGACTAATAGAGTAGTACGTCCTTCTGTTTGTAAAGGGGCTAATTCAATTATGAGGTGAAATTGATTGAAACATGTTGGTTTCTATTATATGGTACATTAAGGCTATTACTTGGAACCTGAATATTAACTCAATAGCTGCTATCGTTTTTCTATGTGAGGGTGTTGATGCACAGTCACATGTTCATTATCTTTGAAGTTATGAAATGAAAAATTCCAAGGTTTTTCTTTCTCTATAATTATATTTCACCTCTTCATGCTGTTTAATTTATTCATTTCAGGGGGGTCTTACTGCTACAGACGTTTTTGCTGTTGAGTGGATTCAAACAGGTGTTGTTCACTATGGGATGACAGTTTCATATTATGGGTTTGTTAGTGATGGTAAGTTTAACATCATTGTCCTAATCCATAGTGAAATTACTAAAAGACCTTAAAAGAAATCTTCAGTTCATTTTATTTTATCCAAGTCCCTGTAGTATCAAATGTCGGAAAACCAACTAATTCCCATGAAATTTCTTCTTGGTTAAAGGAACATGTTAGGAATTGCATGAAGCATGAAAAACACTTAGCTCAACCAATTAAAAGAAATTCAATGAATTACATTAGGCAAAAGCTTGTTTTCGTGTTGACGGTGGAAATACCTGAACTGAATCCTTTTTGAAGTCCCATCCATGTCATTTATTATTTAATTCAACTAAGAAAATGTTCATTCAAGAAATGAGATGATTTCATTGATTGATGGCTACCTTATAGCTTGTGGAAGAGTGGTTCAGTATTTTACCCTTTGTGTGGTTATCAGCTGCAGCTATTGCAACTGTTTCTTCAAATTTAGTCAATAGTCTATGGGTAGACGGCTGAGCGTTTTTTTTTTTTTGTCAATTTCTTTTTTTTACACTTTGACATAATTGCTGGCTGTGAGAACTGAGAAGGATACGTGCTTTTAAAATTTGTGGAAATTGATTTCTTAACATGCATATGAAAAAAGAGTTGTTAATCATTTTGGCATATTTCCTTTGTGCCCCAGTATTGGAACTTTCTGAGAAATATCAGAAACGCTTTGGTCCTCTGCGATATTTTGTTGCTGGATTTCTCAAGTTTTTATGCTTACCAAAATATAGCTATGAAGTGGAATATCTTCCAGCAATAAAAGCTGATGGAGAAGGAAAACAGTCAGAACGAGAGGTAGTTGACATGTCAGATCTGTACACAGATATCATGAGGAGATCAACTACAGAAGGGATGCCTAGAGCCTCTAGTTTATCAAGTATTGACTCAATAATGACTCCTAGTCGAGTGTCTGGGGGTGAGTTGGATACAACCTGCAGTAGTACTCATGCGAGCACTGAACCATCTGAGTATGTACGAGGCCTAGACCCAAAAGCAAAACGTTTGTCGTCTGGGAGGAGCAATGTAATGGCAGAGCCAGAAGTAATACATCCACAATTACCTCTGTCAACTACTCCAAACTGGCCTAGGACCAGGTCAAAGTCAAGGACAGATAAAGGATGGACTGGATTGACCTCTTCACATGATCCCTCTAGATGTTCCTGGGGAAATGCAGCAACTAATGACAGAGAGGATATATCTTCAACATTGTCTGATCCAGGTCCAATTTGGGATGCAGAACCAAAATGGGATACTGAGCCTAACTGGGATCTAGAAAACCCTATTGAATTGCCTGGGCCATCAGATGATGTTGAAGCTGGAACCAGAAAGGAAGTTGTGCCTAGGTTTGAAGATAAATGTGAACTGAAGAAAGGACAATATCTTGGCATACTGGTCTGCAATCATGCTTGTAGAACAGTTCAGAGTTCTCAAGTGGTAGCGCCTAGAGCTGAGCATGATGACAATACCCTAGATTTACTCTTAGTTCATGGCAGCGGTCGATTAAGGCTATTGAGATTTTTCTTGCTGTTGCAGATGGGTCGACATCTTTCGCTGCCATATGTTGAATACATCAAGGTATGAGCATGTGCTCAAGAAATGCTTTTGCACTTTTAAAATCAAAGTTACATTTTGAATTTATACAACTGCATTTTGAGTTTACGGTGTTGCATCAACCCACAGTTGATTAAGAGTGATGCAACCATGTCTAAATTTTACCTGTTCATTCAACTTAAGGAGCCTGCAGACATGTGTATCATGGATTTGCTGAGTGTAATTGTCTGCTACTAGCTGAGTCAGTAGTTTCTTCTAACATATTTGAGATCTGGAAACTGTGGCACCTCTGAATGCTGACCCTGTCCTCGCATTCTTGGTCATTTGAGAATGAATATTTTAAAAAAAAAAAAGATAAGAGAAAAGGAGTTCCATATTTTATATTACTTTTTAAGTACCTATGCAGTGCACCTACCTACATGCATCTTCACATGAGTGCACTGAACCATCACCATTTTCTATTTGTTTTTTTTAGAAAAAGTGGGATTATTGAACCCATAACCCTCACTGTAGGCTCATTTGAGTTTTCCAATTTTGAATGAATGTGTTAAAATTTTTTGAGAAAATTCATGCTGTCAACTCTGGATCTCGATGTGGTGCAAAATTGATCAAAATTTAGATCTTAGAAGTGTCAATCTGCTCATCCAAATAGATGTAGTCACAATCTGTGGGTTTGTTGGTATGTGAGCATGTTTCAAGTTGAAATCGACTTGTTGGCACCATTTAACACTGGCCTCTGCAGGTGAAGTCTGTGAAGATTAAGGCTGGGAAGCACACCCATAGTGGTTGTGGCATTGATGGTGAGCTTTTTCCCCTTAATGGACAAGTAATCTCTTATTTGCTGCCAGAACAGTGCAGACTCATTGGTCGCTCCTCAAGTCATAACATATAACTGACTTGAGCCTTCTTTTTGAACTCTTTGAAAGGTTCCAGGGTCATTTTTATGATATTTCGTAATTGTGCTTGTTATATGAAGAGCATATCCTTGAACCTGGCAAGAATACACTGATCTTTTTCTTTCATGTATTTTCTTTCTCCCAATTTTATCCCCCCATGACGGTGCCATTGCACTTGTGAGGTCCCTGTAAATGTTTTCTGCCATTATGTATCGGTTGTTTGTTGTTTATTGTGCCCTCTCCTACCCATTTCCATTTGTCGTTGGCACTTGGCATGAGCAGATCAAATGCATTGAAATTTCTGCCCTTCCATTATACAGTTTTTTCTTCCCCTTTGTGCTTGTCCCTGCTCAGTAGATTGTATGTGGTGTACAAAGATGTTAATATTGTATAGTACTTTGGTTTTTGGTTTACGTTTGGTATTATATCCAGAACTCATATCTTATGTGCTCGTGTTCAAATACGTGAGCAATCTTTACATAGAAAATTTATAGGTTAAGAATGTTCCTTACGAGAGGGATGGCTGTGCGCAGAATATGAGCGAGGATTATTTGTCATTTTCGTATCCATATTAATTCAATTTCCGCCACTCATTGTAGATACCAATTCTCTCGAGCCATTGATGTGATGTAAGTGTTTGATTACACC
The DNA here is from genome assembly GCA_949671775.1 of Mallotus repandus. Classification (NCBI taxonomy): domain Eukaryota; kingdom Viridiplantae; phylum Streptophyta; class Magnoliopsida; order Malpighiales; family Euphorbiaceae; genus Mallotus; species Mallotus repandus. The sequence continues at coordinate 15,280 of CATIWM010182419.1, forward strand.
ATCTCTCTCTCTCTCTCTCTATATATATATATATATATATATATATATATTATATTAAATCATGAATCTTAAAGTCGTTAAAAATTTGACAAGTGTCTATCTAGTGAGTATTTACTCTAAAATATAATGTGTTAAATTCTTAAAAATTTTGATTTTTATTAAAAATAAAATATTTATTATAATTTTTTAGTATTATTTTTAGCTAAAACACTATTTTATACATATTCTAATACTATTTAAATTCTAAAAGTTTGTGTAATATGTATTTTTTAATCTCAAATTATTCAATTATTTTTTTTAAACCATTAGAAATTTTATTTTTAAAAAACTTCTATAACTGTTATACATACTCCAATAGTTATTTAATAATCTCAAAATAAATTCTATTATATTTAAAATTAAAGAAAATAAAATTAATGTAATATATATTATTTTTAATTTATTTAGTTACCTTTTTCTCTTTATAAAAATTCTTATTTTAAAATAGATATATTTTATTCAATATAAAATATTTTTCTTTTTCATTAGAAATTATGTCTTTTATTCTAATTAAAATATTCATCTTTTATTCAATTAAAAAATATATTTTTCTTTGTATTTAACGTAAGTAAAAATACGTAACTTATTGTAGACACTCTCGGTTTGAGCTCGCAACGAGGGTCTGATGATGAGAAAGTACAGACTTTGAATGGAAGGAAATTCAAAATTTTCTTTAGAATGGACTAGAAAGCCCAACTAAAACTTAGAAAACCTATCCTAAAATCCACAAGCCCAAGACCACTAGGACCCAAGACCATTTGGCCCAGAGGCCAAAATACTGGCCAGAGCTGAAGAGATGATTGCCACTTCGGTGAGGCGATCGTCTCTCTAAAGAGGCGATCTCCTCATCGCCTGCTCCACTTGTAAGCATTAAATGTCTATTTGACAGCTTCTTCAGAGGAGTGGGGTCCACACCTTACCTTCTGCAATTTGCACGTAAATATTGATTTTTTGAGAGAAAAGGAGTGGTTAAAAGATTGCATGGGGAGAAAAGAAAGAAGGAGGTCTCGTCCAATTTGGGGAAGTGTAAAAGTGAGAGTGAGTGGTTTATAGGCTAAGGAAAGTGGGTAGAAAGAGGGGAACTGGAGTTTTTGGAAAGGAGGACGTTCTTGAGAGCAAAAAAAAAAAACCAGAGAAGAGAGAAGAGAAAGAAGAGAAGAAAAAAAGAAAAGAGAGACTTTAAGCTTGAAAGCTGCATTTCTTAGGAAGAAGAAGGCTCACCTTGCATTCAGAGGGTTCAAATCAACAAATCCATCTCTGAGGGCCAAAGTTAGGAGCTTCAAACAGTCTTAAATAAGTAAGAATATAGTTATTAATTTTTGTTCATATTTTATTATCTTTAGATTGATAGTTAGTTCAGTCCTCTTAATATTCGGTGTGATTTTGTAAATTTTTATGCGTAATTGTTAGTTTAAACTGCATAAGTCTGTATTTAAATATTTGTTATGTGTCAAGTTAGCATCGGCATCTATCAACTTGGCGACACACCTCTTTGAAGAGGCAATCGACTCTTTCAAAGAGTCGATTGTCTCTTTTCATTTGCAATGAATAGTTTCACCTTGACACTAGTCATACTATTCACCCTTTTTTGTTCTGTAACTCCAAATTTTTTTTCGTTTTAACCATGTTGACCAGAAGGATGAGACGAACACGCTCGTATATTCGGTTTTCTTTTATTCTGTCAAATGGTTGAAATTTTGTGTGATTGAAATTGAGTTTTTATTTGTTTAAAACGTTACTATTACAAATTTTGTAAATGTTTTGGCCCAATAAGCATGTGACTTGTGGTGATTTCACTATTCATCAAGTCCGGCCCATTTGTTTTCTGTTTTACCTTCTGATAAACTGAACAGAAGAAAATCGGATCGACCCAGTTCAGTTCGGTTCTATTAGGTTCGGTTTTGATTTAGTTCGGTTTGGTTTGATTCGGTTTATTTACGTGGGCTTATTCTTTTTATGTGTTTTCCCTGCTATATACCATGATTTTGCATGTAACCCGTCAATATGTTGTGTTTAATTGAATATTCGTTTATGTTTGCTTAAATATTTGTGGTTATTATGTGTGAATTAACAAGTTGGATTCTCCCTTTTTGCTCGATTAATTTCATATCTGCGGGAAGTCTAACCTTTTCGGTTTTGCAGGGATTCTTAGATATTTGTGATTGTTTAATGCTTTTATCTTTTTAATTAATTCGAATTTATTTATTTTTCTTTGTTTAATTTGTAATTATGATAAGTATTGTAATCCTTAATCCCTTCCCCATTTATTTGGTATGAATGGTTGTAAATTATTATCATTTGTAATGAATGTCGGGGTAATAAGCATGTAAAAGGACTAAGGTGCAAAGTAGGTAAAATATAAAAGTGGAAATGACTGCAATTCAACAATAATAATGAAATAATATAATAATCAAAGGTAATAAAATACAAAACACACACGGAGGCCAACCGAAAGGTTGGATGGGCATTCCAAAAGCCCATACCCTGTTTCCAAACTCGATCTCTGAAGACGGCTTCTGGGTACCTCCGTGGAATCTAGTTGCTGTAAAGTGTGTCCCAGCTTTCATCTGGGTGGCGACTCCATCTTCGATTAAGCTTTAGGACCTATTTTGTATTTCTTAGTGGGCCTTGAGCCCACATAGTGCCGTGGTCACCAACGCTGGGCGCACGCTAAACCCCACCGCCTACAGTGGCGACTCCACTAGGGATAGAGAAACTGATTTCAGTGTTTTGTAATTTATCATCTTTGATTATTTCTTTATTTCCTTTACATTTTACTGCATTTACTACACATTCCCACACATCGTGCACAACAGTCTCAATTAGCCCGATAATAATTATTATTCTACTGTCTACATTTCACTCAAACTTGGTGGTGGAATATTTGGTTATTGTCACTCATGACACATACTATCCACGTCGCACGGACCCTTGAGTGGGGAGATGTAAACGGATGTATATAGTTGAGGGAGCTGAAACTTTTTACCCTTGACCCAGCTCATGTAACTTCCACTAAGATTTTTTCAACTGTGTGTTTTATGCCATATAGCAATCCTTGTAATAAAGCCCAAGCCCATTAAGGATGGACTACGCCAAAGTTGGGCCTTTCATGCTCACTATGGCCCATTAATATGGACTTTGGTTTTATTCTAAAGAATTGCTACTTGTCTGCCTCATCTTAAGAGATTTGTTACATCCGTCAATTTTGTTATTCCCTGTTGATAATCAAAACTAGGCCAACAATCCTAGGATAAGGAACTAACCATTAAACAAGCGTGTGGAAGAAATAAGGGTGGAGTTACCGATTGAAGAGCTTTGTCTTTTTTGTTACATGTTATGTGTAAATAGAGTATATGTTCTTTTCTTTCTTTGTTAAAGTGAGTCTGCATTTCATGCATACATGACATTCATTGCAATTTTTTTCTTAAAAAATAAAAAAATCACAAAAAATGAAAATGAAAAAAAGAAGAAGAAAAAGGTGCATTTTTCTTAGCCATGAGCCTCTTCTTGTTTGGAAGCAGATCAAGGGAATGTGGCCCTCTGATATCAAGGATCCAATCGAATAATTAAGGCTAACTTACAAAGGAGCAGAACGGCGGGACCCTATGATTTTGATTTTGAATCTTTCAAGAAAGAATTGTTGAAAGAGATCGGGGATGAAATGCGACAAATGGTTAGGGACATGTTCGCTGAGATGATGGGAAAGATGCCTGTGGATGGAGAGGACTCTGAACTAGAACTATTGTTAGTGAACCATTCAAAGAAAAATTGAAAGCACTGGCAGATCCAACTATGTCCGAGTGGATGAAGGACATGACAAAGCAAAAGAATCAACTACAGTCTACACTGAAGAAACATGGGCTCAATCCTAACTCTAACAACTTGGACCTAGATTTAGAGGAGAAAGAACTATTGCCCCCGAAATAAAAATTCCCAATTATGAAGAAATACTCTGGCACTGATGACCTTTACTTGCATCTAAAGCAGTATGTCACTTATATAAAGGCCACTAGGTTGACTAAAGCTCAGATTGTTAAACAATTTCCATTATCCTTAGAAGGAGTTGCTATCAATTGGTACTACACTCTGGATGTGTATGTTCAGCAAGACTGAAAAGAGCTGTGTTCAACCTTCATTAAGCAGTATAGGTTGAATTCACAATTTGAAGTATCTCTCTAAGAGCTACTGAATACGTTGCAAGGATCAGAGGAACCTTTCATAGACTTTCTGACTAGATAGAGAGAAAAGTTGGCCCAGATGAAGCATAGACCTGCTGAATCAGACCAGCTGATTATAGCTATAGAAGCATGCATTCGACCTCTGGCCAACAAACTGAAGGACATAGGCATAAGGGACTTCAAGGAGCTGTACCAATTTGGAGTACAAGTTGAAGCTGACTTGAATGAGAGCATTCATGAATAGTCGATGTCAGTTGTGGTTGTAATGATTTTGAACAATATTTTGTTGCAACAGTTTTTTCTTTATGCTAATAGACGTTTGATTGCCTGATTTACTTTATTATAAATTTACTATGATTGTGCATGCTATCTTATGCTTGAATGAGAGAGAGATTAAAAAAAGAGCAAAAAAATTAAAAAATCAAAAGGATCAAATCTCAAAATTGACTTTCAATCTCCCTTCGGGCACTTTCAATCTCCCTTCAGGCACTTTCAATCTCAACTTCTCCTAAAATGAGTTCACCTTATTCATTGGAAAAAAAAAACGTAGAAAAAAACAAAAAAAAAGTATATAGAACAAAAGAAGAAGAAAAAGAAAAGAAAAAAAAAAAGAAAACAAGGAGAATAAGGTGAAATTAAGGAAAAGAAGAAAAAGCTTTTGTTTTTGCCCCCATATTTGAAAAGTCAATCTTGTGCGACCCTTTTTGAAAATTATCTTTCAATGACCATCTTCATAAATTAGTACCGATGGTACTAATCCCAAAATCCTAATCCAAAATGTCTAACCAATGTGAGATGAAAAATGGTTGGTCAGAAAACCCATAAAGGGCTAATCAATAACAAGCATAATATAGCATGCATGGTTATAATGAAAGAGTAATCATTTAAAATGGGCATGATCGACACATGTTAGCACATGAAGTGTCAGACATGGACTCCTACAAGTTTCGTAGCAATCAACTACATGAGTGGTATCAACGCCCGATAATCAGCAGTAAGATTTTTGGGTGATCAGCAGTTGAAGTGGCAATATGAACAAAACAATGGACTAGCATTAGCATGAATTTACAACCACCCAGCTAGGATCGAAAACTCCTAGAAATGGAGCGACCTAGGCAAAAGAGGGAAAATAAAAAGAAAAAATAAAAGACCCAGCTAGGATCGAAAACTCCTAAAAAGGGGGCGACCTAGGTAAAAGAGGGAATATAAAATGAAATCGGTTGTGTTTTCATTATGAGAAGAATAGTTCAAGAAATCAGAAGATTATGCTTTGTGGTGGAAGAATGATAGGGTCTATCAATTTCTCAATCAGGGACAGACTTCAAGATCATGCGATGTGTTAAACTTCAAGAGCGACAAGTTTTTTTACAAATTCTTAAACTAGGGGTAGGTAGAGTTTCTTCTGCACAGAAGGTTAGGCACAACCGTCTTACGACAACGAAGCATTCTTAAAAGACGACCAACCAGGGGGCATTCATTGTGGTCATCATCTCATCTTGATCATGAGGGGGGGGGGGTCTTAATTTCTATTCCATTTGGATAAATTGGACTCGATTTTTGAATATGAATTCTTTTACATAATAAGGGCCAGTTCCCAAAGATTAACTCTAAAAAGAAAAGGCATTTGGCTAAGTTTTTTTAAGATTTCTTGTTTATACGTGCACGGAATCACTTTTGCAAAAAGACGTTCATGCTTAGGTGTATTAGAATGATGCCTGCCTTTCACAAATAGTGCATACAAACTAAATTTTCAAATCAGTTTTTGAAAGCTTTCAAAGAGCACGATCATGCATACATCATTTTTGAATCTAGCTACGGTGTATAGGATGCTTTTTTTGTTTATTTATTTTCACCTGACGCCTATGTGGCTATATGGCATGTTTATTTATTTCAGCCTGATGCCTCCGAGGCTATACAATATTTGTTGTTTGTTTCTGCCTGATGCCTCCGAGGATAAATGGCAGGTGTTGTTTGTTTGTTTGTTTATTTGGCCTGATGCCTCCGAAGCTATACGACATTTGTTGTTTATTTTTGCCTGATGCCTCTGAGGCTAAATGACATGTGTTGTTTGTTTTACCTAATGCCTCTAAGGCTAACTGGCATGTGTTGTTTGTTTTGTTTGACGCCTATGAGGCTAAATGGTGGGTTTTGTTTGTTTGTTTATTGTTCATCTTTGCCTAACGCCCCCGAGGCTATATGGCATATGTTATTCATCCTTGCGTAATGCCTCCGAGGCTAAATGGCATTTGTTATTTATTTTGCCTAACGCCTCTGCGGCTATATGGCATTTGTTGTTTGTTCCCGCCTTACGCCTTCGAGGCTACATGGCTTTTGTTGTTTGTTTCTGCCTGACGCCTCCAAGGCTATACGACATTTATAGTTTGTTCCGTCTGATGCCTTCGCGGCTATCTGGACTTGTTTTGTTTATTTTTGCCTGTTATTATATGTTTTTGCCTGTTATTATATGTTTTTGCCTGATGCATGTGTGGCTATATGGCTTATTTTGTTCGACTTCACCTGACGCCCGTGTGGCTATATGGCACCTGTTGTTTATTTTCGCTTAATACCTGCGTGGCTATATGGCACTTTTTTTTTTATCTTATCTGATGCATGCTTTGTCTATTATTTAATCTCGCCTGATGCCCCCCAGGCTACATGGCACATATTGTTTATCTTTGCCTGACGCCCCCCGAGGCTACATGGCACTTGTTGTTTATTTTGCCTAACACCTCCGAGGCTATATGGCATTTGTTATTTATTTTTGCCTAATGCTCCTGAGGCTAAATGGCACTTATTGTTTGTCTTCGCCTGACGACCCGAGGCTACATGGCACTTATTTGTTTGCTTCGCCTAACGCCCCTGAGGCTATAATGGTACCTGTTGTTCGTCTTCGCCTAACGCCCCTGAGGCCATAATGGCACTTGTTGTTTGCCTTCGCCTAATGCCCCCGAGGCTATATGGCATTTGTTGTTTATTTTGCCTAACGCCCCCGAGGCTATATGGCACTTGTTGTTTATTTCGCCTAACACCCCCGAGGCTATAATGGCACTTATTGTTCGTTATCACCTGACGCCTACATGGCTAGTTTTGATTGTTATTTTATTGATTTCACTTGTTTAGATTGTCTTGCCTAATGCCCCAGAGGCTACGTGGCACGTTGCTTTTGTTTGACCTTGCCTAATGCCCCGACGGCCATATGGCACTTGTTTTTTGTCCCTACTTGACACCCTAGAGGCTATATAGCATTTTTTAATCGGTCTGGCCTGAAGTTGAAAGTGGCTATAAGGCTACCATCTTGTATGATGAGATTGTTCTCTGGGACTGCCTCTTGGGCCAGGAAAACCCGAGGATGACGACGTGAGTTTCCCATTTATGTTCTCTAGGACTGCCTCTCGGGCCAGGAAAACCTGAGGATGATGGCGTGAGTTTTCCATTTGTGGTCAGGGACTGCCTCTCGGGCCAGGATAATCCGAGGATGACTGTGTGAGTTTCCCATTTGTGTTCAGGGACTGTCTCTAGGGCTAGAAAAACCCGAGGATGATGGTGTGAGTTTCCCATTTGTGTTCAGGGACTGCCTCTCGTGTTAGGAAAACCCGAGGATGACGATGTGAGTTTCCCATTTGTGTTTAGGGACTGCCTCTCGGGCCAGGAAAACCCGAGGATAACCGCGTGAGTTTTCTATTTATGTTTTATGGGACTGCCTCTCGGGCTAGAAAAACCCAAGGATAACGACGTGAGTTTCCCATTTGTGTTTAGGGATTGCCTCACGGGCAAGGAAAACCCGAGGATGACGGCGTGAGTTTCCCATTTGTGTTCTCAAGGCCTACCTCTCGGGCCAGGAAAACCTAAGGATGACGGCGTGAGTTTCCCATTTGTGTTCAGGACTGCCTCTCGGGCCAGGAAAACCAAGGATGACGATGTGAGTTTCCCATTTATGTTCTGGGACTGCCTCTTGGGCCAGTAAAACCTAAGGATGACGGCGTGAGTTTTCCATTTGTGTTCTGGGACTGCCTTTTGGGCCAAAAAAACCAGAGGATGACGGCATGAGTTTTCCATTTGTGTTCTAGGACTGCCTTTCGGGCTAGAAAAATCTGAGGATGACGCCTTGAGTTTCCCATTTGTGTTGAGGGACTGCCTCTCGGGTTAGGAAAACTCAAGGATGACAGCGTGAGTTTTCCGTTTGTGATGAGTGGTGTATCGGGCCAGGAAAACCTGAGAATCACGTTTCTAAATGATTTATCAAATATTAATGAGTGGCTGATCGGGTCAGGAAAACTCGAGGAGCACATTCATGTTTCTTGAGTGATTCCTCAGGAATGAAATTCCTGAGGTTCACATTTTAGGTTAAAATTTGACCTCTCGGGTTTGAATTCCTGAGCCTGACAGCACGAGTGAAGCTCAGAGGTCAGGTATGTTTTTCTTGCTTTTTGCTTTTTTGTTGCATGTTGCTTTTTCAAAAATCAATTGCATGAATTTGGTTTTTTCAAAAAACCAAGGGGGCAAACTGTAGACACTCTTGGTTTGAGCCCGCAACGAGAGCCCGATGATGAGAAATTACAGAATTTAAATGCAAGAAAACCTCAAATCTTCTTTAGAATGGACTAGAAAGCCCAACTACCAAATCCAAGCCCAAAACTTAGAAAACCTATCTTAAAACCCACGAGCCCAAGACCAATAAGACCCAAGCCCATTTAGCCCAGAGGCCAAAACACTGGCCAGAGCTGAAGAGATGATCGCCACTTCAGTGGGGCGATCGTCTCTCTGAAGAGGCGATCACCTCATCGCCTGCTCCACTTGTAAGCATTAAATGCCTATTTGACAGCTTCTTCATAGGAGTGGGGTCCACACCGTACCTTCTGCAATTTGCATGTAAATGTTGATTTTTTGAGAGAAAAAGGAGTGGTTAAAAAATTGCATGGGGAGAAAAGAAATAAGGAGGTCTTGTCCAATTTGGGAAAGTGAAAAAGTGAGAGTGAGTGGTTTATAGGCCAAGGAAAGTAGGTAGAAAGAGGGGGACTGGAGTTTTTGGAAAGGAGGACATTCTTGAGAGCAAAAAAAAAAAACCAGAGAAGAGAGAAAAGAAAGAAAAGAAAGAAGAGAAAGAAGAGAAGAAAAAAGAAAAGAGAGAGTTTAAGCTTGGAAGCTGCATTTCTTGGGAAGAAGAAGGCTCACCTTGCATTCAAAGGGTTCAAATCAACAAATCCATCTCTGAGGGCCAAAGTTAGAAGCTTCAAACCATTTTTAATTAGTAAGAATATAGTTATTAATTTTGTTCATATTTTATTATCTTTAGATTGATAGTTAATTCATTCCTCTTAATATTCAGTGAGATTTTGTGAATATTTATGCGTAATTGTTAGTTTAAACTGCATAAGTCTGTATTTAAATATCTGTTATTTGTCAAGTTAGCATCGGCATCTGTCAACTAGGCGATCATCTCTTCGAAGAGGCGATTGTCTCTTCGAAGAGGTGATCACCTCTTCATTTGCAATGAATAGTTTCACCTTGACACTATTTATACTATTCACCCTTTTTTGTTCTGTAACTCCGAAAATTTTTCCGTTTTAACCATTTTAACCAGAAGGATGCGAGGAACACACTCGTATGTTCGGTTTTCTTTTATTTGGTCAAATGGTTGAAATTTTGTGTGATTGAAATTGAGTTTTTATTTATTTAAAACGTTACTATTACAAATTTTGTAAATGTTTTGGCCAACAAGCATATGACACGTGGTGATTTCACTATTCATAAGTCCGGCCCATTTTGTTTTCTATTTTACCTTTCGATAAACCGAACTGAAGAAAATTAGACCAAGCCAGTTCGATTTGATTCTTTTAGGTTCGGTTTAGTTTGATTTGGCTTGGTTCGATTCGATTCAGTTTATTTACGTGGGTTTATTCCTTTTATGTGTTTTTCCTGCCATATACCATGATTTTGCATGTATCCTATCAATATGTTATGTTTAATTGAATATTCATTTTTATTTGCTTAAATATTTGTGGTTATTATATATGAATTAACAAGTTGGATTCTCCCTTTTTGCTTGATTAATTTCATATCTGTGGGAAGTCTAACCTTTTCGGTTTTGCTGGGGTTCTTAGATATTTGTGATTGTTTAATGCTTTTATCTTTTTAATTAATTCGAATTTATTTATTTTGTTTTGTTTGATTTGTAATTACGAAAAGTATTGTAATCTTTAATCCCTTCCCCATTTATTTGGTATGAATGGTTGTAAATTATTATCATTTGTAATGAATGTCGAGGTAATAAGCATGTAAAAGGACGAAGGTGCAAAGTAGGTAAAATATAAAAGTGGAAATGACGGTAATAAGGAAATAATCTAATAATCAAAGGTAATAAAATACAAAACACACACGGAGGCCAACCGAAAGGTTGGGTAGGCATTCTAAAAGCCCATACCCAGTTTTCGAACCCTATCTCTGAAGACGGCTTCTGGGTACTTCCGTGGAATCTAGTTGCTATAAAGTGTGTTCCGGCTTTCATCTGGGTGGTGACTCCATCTCCGATTAGGCTTTAGGACCTATTTCATATTTTCTAGTCGGTCCTGAACTCACACAATATCGTGGTCGTCAATAGTGAATGTGCGCTAAATTCTGCCGCCTACACTTATTAATTATTTTCTATTTTTTATTTTATTTCTCCAATTATTATTATTATTATTACTATACATATTAAAAATATATATATGTACTATTAAAAAAATTATTAAATAATAAATTTTTACTTTTATGTTTAATAAATTTATAATTTTAAATTATATAAAATTATTTAATAACTATATTAAAATATATATATTATTTAAAATTTGTACAACATACGGATTCACAATTAATCAATTTTTTTATCTTTAAAATTTAGTGGAACGTACTTTTCACATTGATATGAGTTAAAATACGCTGATTAGCCGTCCCTTCGTTTTTTTGTTTGTAGCAAGTCATGACAAAGGCGAAGTATATTGATAAGGCTATTTGAATTTATTCTAATATATATGTATTTATATTAAATTTATATATTTGAAATAATTAAAAATAATAAATTATTTTATTTATTGTTGTAATATACAGCTAATAATTTGATAAAAATATGATTTTTCATTATTATTTATTTTTTATATTATTTTAATAAATTATACAGTTATTATAAAAATTAAATGATAAAATAAATTATAAGTAAGAAAATAAAAATATTATTTAATTAAAATATCAAATTGTAGTTCTAGAGCTAAAATGTAAAAAAGTTAAAACTCTAAAGATCGATTAATGAAAAGTTTTTATGTAAAGTTTTTTTTAAAAAAATTATGGAATTTATTTGTAACAAAATTAGGATTTAATTATAAAATTAATAAAAAAATTTGAGGACTAAAAATATTGTGTTTCTTATATAGTTTCATTGAACTAAAGAGTTTTTTTTTTTTTTATGTATTATAAATGCAATATGGGTACTTATACCAATGAAATAGATTATCTAACTTACCTCTGACAGATGGTAAAATATTCTGTTATAAGGTTAAGACATTTAATAAAGAGTAGGGTTCTATCTCCAACCTCTTTTATCTCTCTCGCATCATACCATGAGATTCGTCAATACATTATTGTTTGAAAAACAAAATACAAATAAAATAAATTAAGTTTTGTTCGAGTAAATTACATTTTTCTTTTTGAAGTTTGATCTAATTAACACTTACATCTCTCTTATTTAAAAGTCAATCTTTTGTTTCCTTTAACTTTATTCTGTTAACAAATAAGAACTTTTTTAAGGGTTAGACTATTTTTTCAATTAAGTGCTCTATAAAAAAAAATTAAAATATCCTTTTAAAAAACTATAATTAACTATAAAATACTAATTATATGGTTTTTTTTACCATATCATTAGTAAGTGAGGACTATATGTATTTAATGTTATTAAATATAAAAGATTAAAATATTACTAGTGTTTTATAGTTAATTATAGATTTTATTAGGCAAAATCCAACTTTTAGTCCCTTTGCATTTCGAGTTTTTTTCATTGAGTCCCTATCTTTTAATTTCGTTCTATTGGACCCCTATGCTTTTTTTTTCATTGAGTCCTTATACTTTTATTTTCTTATGCATTGAATCCCTCCATTAAAATTTCAGTTCCTATATTTAATACTATATCCAATTAAGTCCTTACAAAATATATAATTGAATCCTTAAATTTTTAAATTATACTACTTAAATCCTTACAATTTTTATTTTTAGTCAATTAAATCCTTATTTTCAAATTTTTAAGTTAATTGTTAAAATCCTAAAATGCATATTGTTTTATTTTTTATCTCATCAAAAGATATAGATTATCAATTTCAAATAAATTTCTTTTGATAAAAATATACATGATTTTTTAAAAAAATATATATAATAAAAATTTAATTTAAATATATAAATGACAAACATTTTTATAATTTTGATTCAAAAATATTTTAGCTAGTTATTAGTATTTGTATAGAAAATTAATAAATTTGTGATTTCGTTAATTTAAAATTCTAATTAAATATGTAACTAATACAAATTTTAAACACATAGTAAATTTAAATTTTAGATCATCATTAATTAAAATATAAAGATTTAATAAATAAAAAATTGTATTAACCAAATATTTTATAATTCATGTGACCTTAAAGCTACAATAATTCATGCATATAATTAAGATACAAA
>CATIWM010182436.1:0-28983 GCA_949671775.1 Mallotus repandus
AATCAGTTGTGTTACCGTTTTCTCTTATCCTGCAGTTCAAAAGTGATATGTGCGTTCTTGGAATCCTCGGATGCCAAAATCTCTAAACTCGTTAAAAAAGAGCTGCAGCCGTTGATAGATAGTGGTATTCTCAAAGTTCCTGAAAACAAGCAACCAGAAAAAGAAGGATAAGCTGCTTGCAGAGATTCTATGACATTACTTTTCCCTGAGAAAGGCAGGCATATCAACCGATGGATCACTGATTGAATTAATTTGCATTCCATCTTGGGCAAGAATGTTATCTAAAAATTTATTGAAATATGAAGACAGAATAGAGCTAGAGCGCTGAGATTATAAAGCTAATGAGGTTTGCGGCTTTAGTGGTGTACGGTGGTTCTGATAAAACTAGAGAATGGGGCCTTCTGAAGTTTTGCAAAATGTTTTGTTACATAATTTCTTACAATAGTTTCTTTTGTTAGTAACAAATGCTTGATTCTCTTCCAATGCAACTACATTTTTCTGTTGCTTTTGTTAGTAACAAATCCTTGATTCTGTTGTAATCCAACTACATCTTTCTGTTGCTTCTTGAACACTTGATATTGTCCTAGTCATAAGCATCTGAGCAACGTTTGGTTCTCTAGTAAGAGAACTATGCCTCTGGACAGTTAAAAACAAGCAGAGCATGAAAGAATTATCTCAAGGATTGTATTAGGAAAATCTAATAAAACAATCTAATTATTTGTTTATGAACTGACACAAGCTGACTTTGTCTTTAACATTCTTCTTTCTGGTCTACTCTCAAAGACGGGACAATCATATCTTGCTGTTCCTTGGCCATAATTTGATGGATTTTGCCTTCTTGAATACCAAGCATCTTCAGGTTTCATGTATACTCGGTTCCTGACATGAGGGTAGCCTTCAAATAGATAGTCAGATGGATCAAAAATTGGGGATTCTCGTCGTGACCTGCAGCGAGTGTTGCTCTGGTACAAGAGGTCTGATGTATTGAAAATTGGCGATTCATTCCTTAACGCGGCATTAGTCTTCAGACACTTCTCCATCACCCTGGCTTCCTCTTTGAATCTCTGTCCAATGTCTTTCAAACCTTGCAGAATTCGGTATGATCTTGACAGGTTTGAAGAATTCCGTTCATGATGTTTAGATGAATATGAGTTGCTCAAAGAACCACATTGCACGTACCGGACTTCATTGCACTCTGCGCACAAGTTTTTCCACCTCTCCAAGTTGAAGGCTCGTCTCTTGACATTGTCAGAAAGACATGAATAAGCCTGCAAGTAAGATACTTAACTGAGAAAACAAGAAAACGACATGACAAAAAGACGATCAACAGATACCCATCTTCAGTTTAGTAATACGGCATTGACAAATGAATGCCGTCATACCTAACTTGCAGATGCCGTTGGTGAAATTTAGCTTTCTGAAAATAGTTTTCTGCTGTTAAATTAAATGCTGTGTGCCCCTATCACGTGAGAGAACACACTACAATAGTACATGCTCTATAAACACATTAACTCAGTTCATTAATGCAATCCATTTGCATGACTATTTTAACTTTACACCGATCTTTTACAGGCCTTTTTTCAACTTTCACCAACCATGTCCGTGTCAACAGAATTACGTCTAACAGAGATCAACAATACAAGAATAACTAACAAATGATGTTTAGATTAATGAAATTAACCAAAGTACAATTACACATTCTTGAACATGTATAATTATGCAATGATTCGAAGCATCTAACCTCCAACACAAGCTTGAAAGCAATGTCAGCCTTGGGATGCTTGTTTTTATCAGGATGAAGCTGCAAAGCTGCACCAAGAGGACAATTCTTTCTTTACCACACCAAGAAGAAAAGAAAAGTACGTTTTCAAATTCATGTAACAACAGCCAAAACATTCAAAAAAAGCATACCAAGTTTATGATATCGCTTTCGAATAACCTCAATGTCTGCATCTTCTTTTACCTTACATAAATCAGATTAAAACAAAAAAGAAGCATTAAGAAAAAAGCCAGGCGAATGAATTCAAGAATTCAAGATCAAGAAACATAAAAAGAGACGTACTCCAAGAATCCGATACCAGTCAATAAAATGAGATTTAACGGGGTCAGGAGAATGCTTATGAGAACAGGAAATGGGGCGGGTGGATAAAGAGCAAATTTCGAAGACTAACTGGGATTTGGTGGCATCTGATTCTTTACCCATTTTGGAGGAGAATGCGAGACAGATACAGGCGCAGAAACAAGAAATGGGCAGTGAGTAGTAAATAAAAATTAAAAAAAAAAGAAAGAAATGGAAGAATTTAAGGAAGGGATAAGAGGGTGTGCGTTAGTTGAATTGATTTTATTGGTTTTAAAGAAGAGAGGGAGTGATTAAGGAGGAGGTGGAGCGGTTAAGAAAAATGAGCAAAGTTTGCGGGAGGGATTTTTTGAAAGTAAATCAGTTGGTGGGAAGTGTAGAGTCTCAGATGTTAACGTTCATTTTGCCACTTGGGGGTGTTATACAATGGCTATTAAGTTTGTTTTGTTTTCAATTTCAATTTAAATCATATCAATTTCAAGAATCTCATTTGATTATGGATAAAAGCTAGTTATTACTGTTACAAAGCTCAGAATTTTTTTTAAATGAACAACTTAAAACATTTAAACAAAAATATTCAAACACATCAAATACTTTTTTACTTTCAACTATTGTTAAAGTTTAAGTAGTTTAGTATATTACACGTGTTTAATTAGATTCATATCCATTAATCATTCCCTCAGGAGTAGTTCAAATGGTAAAAGATATAGACATTTTATTGATAATAGAATGATTCGAACCCTCACTCTCCCTCCTTTCCTTTGATAGTATTAGAAATTAACCATCTATACTAGTTGTTTAAAAAAATTTAATAATCTTTTTTTTCAAAATTATAGATTAATGGCTAAATTTGATTTAGAACTAATACTTTTAATATAAAGTCATGAATTTAAAATTTGGCAACCCTTTCTATTTCATCTTTTTTTATAGACTTTTGAAGTAAAATATAATATAGTCATGTAAGCTGCAGGGATAGGAGTTGAAATATTTGTGCTAGGAAACACTAATTTCAAAGTAATCAAATGAGAAATTACAAGTGAATATAATGGAGCGTCTAATAGGGATGAATTAATGAATGAAAAAATGACCCACATATATATAATGCCTAGTTGAAACTTGAAACTCAGTCATAAAAAGGTTCATCAAAAGAGCAGTTGAATACTAATCTGATTGGCCCCTGCCCCTCTGAGCAAAAGCAAAAGTCTCAACCTTTGTGTCTTCTCAAAAACAAAAAGATAAATATATTGTCCAAAGATTAGGAAAAACTTCAAATTGTCATTGATTCTTCTATCTGCTAATTGTGCATTAGTAGTTGATTAGGTGGGCATCAATAGACCTAAATTAAATATTATAATCTCTGAAACAAATGATTCCTTTAAACCCTTTTTCTTGCTTTTACATTTTACCCATGATTGGACCAATCTAGACAAGTAGGAGTTTCATGATGAAAAAATGGGGCCTTATTTCTTTTCTGGGTATTTGCACTGAACATGATTATTGGTTCACAAAATTACATATACCCAGTCAACTATATAGTTACCTAAAAATTTGTAACTTGAAGTGTAAGTCCAAAGAAATCATGCATAAGAAGAATTCTCATCATTTTGATTTTGTGTTGTTTGTTGAAATGATAATAATAATCATCTTGCTTGATAGATATATATATAGTGAAAAATGTTGGATGCTTGAGATAGGGGGCTCCAAGATACTCCTTGTCTAAGGCCAAGTTGAAAAATCTTTGAAAAAGAAAAAAAAAAAGAGTAGGTCAAAGAAATAGAGTGGTTGAATGCAAAATCCTAAGCCAAATTGCGGAATATATGGATAAATTGCATTACCAAAGCCCATTTACATGTTTTTTTAATTTGGGGATTCAAGAAAATTTACCTTCTTCAATGCAAGCTTCATGTTCAAACCAAGTACGACCAAAGCAATGCACCTCCATTTTGCATGAATATATGTACAAATTTAGAGTTATTGTCGGGGAAGTATAATTCATCGTGTTGTGAGCTTCACATTTGGATTTATTTGCTGATTAGAGAACATTTGCAGTTTCTTTCAAGATTCTTTTAGACCCCCTTAATGCTATATATATATATATATATATTTTATTTTTTTTTCATATTAACAATAGTATATATAGTCGCATATACAGTAATGCAAGACTAGCATTTCCTTGACCACTCATTATTATCATAATAATTAAGCACATTATTATAATATACATATCATACATAAGAATATGAGTGCATGCTAAATGTACATTGTACACTATCCACAAAAACAAATAAAATAATAAATAAAAACAAGCCCACAACTGTCAAGATCAATCAACATGTATTTTCTATTCCTCTATCTACATGCAAACCACAAAAAAAAAAAAAAGATAACAGATAACGAATAATAATAATGAATATGATATACTATGACTATGTATTAATACTTATTCTGATTCTCAAAGACAGCAACATCAGAGTTGCGTTTGAAACAGTTAGGAGGAGGACTATTCCAAATTTGCAAGGACAGACTTCGAGACGGGGGGGGCAAGGCTGTTCATTCTCCCTTGCCTCTGTTGCAACATACTTCTGGCTAAACCTACCACATGCTAGGCAGATGTTTTTGTCCTCTATCTAGATATAAAAAACTAAAAAACTTCCAAGATAAAAGTATAAAGACATAATACATTTGTGGATTTTTGTATTTGGTATAATTTGTCAATTTGTATTGGGTTTAATTAAAATTTTCTACTAAATAATAAATAAAATATAAAAATAAATAAAAGCAGTAAAATGTGCATAATAATATAAATGCGGTTTAACCTATCACATTAAAATAATAAAATCAATAAGACAGTAAAATCAGTCAATGAGTGAATAAAAATAAAAAAATAAAAAGTATGACACCAATAATTCTTTTTACATGAAAACCTTATAAAATGAAAAACCACGGGACCTAATCCAATTAAATCCTCCAGTATAAAATAATGAAATTACAAATTATAACTATCAATTTATGGTTCACACCCCTCACAAATTGACTCTCAAAATATTTATTTTTCTTTCTCTTTCCCTTTACAACAAAAGAGAAGTTCACACACAAATATTTTTACTCACCCAAAAACACTCACGCACACCCTTTACTCTTGCACACACATAGCATTCTTTTGCTCTCACAACTCTCACTAATATTTTGCCCACTCTACTATGTACCTTATGCAAATGAATGGCCCTATTTATAACCATAAAAGGTTTGCAAGTTGGCAATTATTTTTTTTCTTTAATAATGCACCGAATTCGGTGCTCATCTTTTTTTTTTATCTTTAAAATATATGGGTCTTCACTTGTAGGTGGGACCCATCTAACAAATCTCACCCTCACGCCTCAAGTAGGGCATGGAAATAAACCTATTTTTTCCAAGCAGAACATTAGTTTTTCCAAAGTCAAGGCTTTAGTCATCATATCTGACCCATTATCATCAGTATGGATTTTCTCTAATGAAAACATTTCATCTCCAATGCATCATGAATCCAGTGATATCGCACATCAATATGCTTTGACCTTGAGTGGAATGTTGAATTCTTATTGAGATGGATTGCACTTTGACTATCACAATAGAGAATCAATTTTTCTTGATTGAGACCCAACTCTTGTAGGAATTTCTTCATCCACAAAAGTTCTTTTACAGCCTCTACATCAGCAATGTACTCAGCTTCAATGGAAGATAAGGCAACACATTTTTGCAATTTTGATTGTCAGGACACTGCTCCCCCTGCAAATGTCATCATATACCCAGATGTGGACTTTCGAGTGTCGACATCACCGGCCATATCTGCATCTATATATCTATATAATACAGGTTCATCATTACCAAAGCATAAACAAACTTTAGAAGTACCTCTGAGATATCTGAGAATCCATTTAACTGCATTCTAGTGTTCCTTGCTAAGATTAGAGAGAAATCTGCTAATTACTCCAACTGCATAGGCAATATCTGGCCTAGTGCATACCATAGCGTACATTAAGCTACCAATTGCTGATGCATAAGGCACTTTCTTCATTTCTTCTTTATCTTTCTCACTTGTTGGACATTACTTAGAACTTAGCTTGAAATGTCCTGCAAGTGGAGTGCTGACTGGTTTTGAATTGCCTATATTAAATTGCTCTAACACCTTCTCAATATACTTTTCCTGAGATAACCATAACTTCTTGTTCTTTTTATTACAAAGGATTCTCATGCCAAGAATTTGTTTAGCTGCTCCTAAATCTTTCATGGCAAAGGTTTTGCTCATCTCTTTTTTGAGATCGTTTATTTTTGTAATGTCTCGACCGATAATCAACATATCATCCACATACAATAAAAGAATGATAAAATTATCGTCAGAGGATTTTTGTACAAAGACAAAGTGATAAGAGTTTGTCTTCATATAGCCGTGGTTTGCCATGAATGACTTGAACTTTTTGTACCACTGTCTTGGAGCCTATTTTAATCCATAAAGGCTCTTCTTCAATCTGCATGCAAGATTCTCCTTGCCTTTGATTTCAAATTCTTCTGGCTGCTCTATGTAAATCTCTTCCTCAAGATCTCCATGAAGAATTGTCATCTTCACATCGAGTTGCTCAATCTCCAAGTTCATGCTAGCTACTAACCCAAGTGCTACTCTTATTGAAGACATTTTCATAACTGGTGAAAATATTTTTTCAAAATCAATGCCATTTTTCTGTCTAAAGCCTTTCACAACCATCCTTGCCTTATACCTTGGTTGTGAGTTACTTTCTTCATGCTTCAATTTGAACACCCATTTATTCTTGAGTGCTCTTTTGCCTTTAGAAAGTTGTACCAGTTCAAAGGTATTATTGTCTTGTAAGAATTTCATCTCCTCTTATATAGCTTCTGCATACTTTTCTTTATGTTCACCTAAAATAGCTTCTTCGTAGCATTCTGGTTCTCCTCCTTTAGTCAGTGTCACAAACTCATCTGAAGGGTATCTACACCTTTCTACTCGACCTCTAATTGATCTTCTCAAATTGGGTTATACAATAGGAGGTTCATTAGCATCGCCCTCACTAGCTCCCCCTCATTATCTTCTTGTAAGGCTCCCCCTTCATCATGACTAACAGGTAGAGGACCTGGCTCTAGATTTATTGGATATTCTTTTGTTTGCTTGGTCTCTACCTTTTTCTTTATATCTTTAATGGTTTAATCTTCAAAGAAGATAACATCTTCGCTTCTGATGATTTTCTTGTCAATAGGATCCCAGAGTCTGTAGCCGAATTCTTCATGAGCATAACCCAAGAATATACGTTCATTAGATTTTCCATTAAGCTTAGTTCTTTCATCTTACGGAATATGAACAAAGGCTCTGCAATTGAACGCCTTCAAATGTTCATAAGAGATATCATTTCCAATCCATACTCTCTGTGGTATGTCACCATTGAGTGGAACTGAAGGTGACAGGTTGATTAGATCAACTGCAGTTCTCATTGCCTCCCCCCAAAAAGAGTTTGGCAATTTTGCATTTGAAAGCATACATTTTATTCTTTTACAAATTGTTCTATTCATCCTTTCCACAACACCATTATATTGGGGTGTTTTTGATACTGTCTTCTCAAGCCTGATGCCAAATTTTCCACAATATTCTTCAAATGGACCTCGGTATTCACCACTATTATCTGTACAAACACACTTCAGCTGTCTTCCCGTTTCTTTTTCCACCTTTGTGTGAAGTTTCTTGAAAACTTCTAGCACTTGGCCTTTAGATTTTAAACCAAATGCCCATAATTTTCTAGAGCAGTCAACAATGAATATTACAAAATACAAGGTACCGCCAAGACTTTTGGTTTGCCAAATCAAGAACATTTGGTTTTCTTGATGGTAGGGTACTCTGGAATGCAACTCTATGTTATTTTTTATGAATACAATCAACACAGTTCTTTAGATGTACACTTTTAATCGCATGTAAGAGATCTTGCCTTGCTAGCCTGTGAAGTCCTTTCTCACTCATATGACCTTATTGTTTATGCCATAATTCGATTGGAATTTCTTTCTCCATTACATTTGTTGAATTTATCCACGCCTTTGCTTCTGTTGTGTAGAGGAAGTTGATTTTCTTTCCTCTAGCCATCAATACAGAGCCTTTAGTGAGCTTCCACCTCTGTCTGCCAAAATAACTTTCGTAACCTTCATCATCAAGCTTTCTGATAGAGATTAAATTCAGCATGATGTCTAAAACATACCGCACATTTTTTAGGAGCAATTCACATCTGGAGTTGGTTTCCAGCTAAACATCTCTCATGCCGATAATTTTGGATGCTCCATCATTTCCCATTCGTACTAAGCCAAATCTCCAGCAATATAGGATGAGAAGATATCCTTCCTTGAAGTGACATGGAAGGAGGCACCTGAGTCAACCACCCAGGTTTGATTTTGATATGTGAGATTGATGATTTTGTCATCCAGGATAACTTCAACTTCATCTCCAGCTATTGCAGTGTTTGCTTGTGGAGCTTCTGTTGGTTGATTCCTTGATTGCTCAGCTTTCCATATTCTGCACTCCCTTTTGAAATGTCCAAACTTGCTACAATGATGGCAAGTGACATTTTTCCTTGACTGAGATTTTGATCGGCCCCTTTGTAGCTTCTGATGAGATCTGCTTTTATTTTTTTCACGCTGTTCTTATTTTGCTATCACAAGAGCTTTAGACGTTTCACCATTTTTCTTTCGTTTAGATTCTTCATTGAATAATCTATCCTTCACCATCTCCAAGGTAACCTTTCCTTTTGGCTGAATTTGTAACGGATACAAAAAGTGTATCCCAGCTTTTTGGCAAAGAGATCAGTAGAAATGTTGCCAATTGATTATCATCAAATCTATAGTTCATTGTTGAGAGTTGATCTGCAATACCTTCAAATTCTTTGATGTGTTCTGACATACTGCTGTCATCTCTGTATTTCAAAGTAATAAGACGGCGTATCAAATTGGCTACATTTTTTGCACTGGGTTGTGCATACGTCTTCTCTAATTTTTTCCATAGCTTGTAGGCATCAGTTTCTTTAGCAACGCTTTTTATAATGCTTCTATCAATCCACTATTTGATTTGAGCTGCACACTTTCTATTGATCACTTCCCAATTTACATCTTTCATCTTCGTTGGCTTGCTAATGGCTATACCATTGACTGTTTTAATAGGCTGCTAAAGATCTTTCATGTATAAAAGATCGTCCATCATTGACTTCCAAACTGAGTAATTTATTGGAGTTAGTTTGAACATGCTGTCTGTGTTCTCCATTTTTATTTAGATAAAAAAAAATTAACAAACCAAGCTCTGATACTATTTTATTGGGGTTAATTAAATTTTTCTACTAGATAATAAATGGAATATAAAAATAAATAAGGGCAGTGAAGTGTGCACAGTAATATAAAGGTGGTTTAGCCTGTTAAATTAAAATAATAAAATTAATAAGGCAGTAAAACCAGCCAATGAGTGAATAAAAATAAAAAAAAATAAATAGCAGTAAAACCAGCCAATGAGTGAATAAAAATAAAGAAAAATAAATAGCAGGACACCAATAATTTTATTTACGTGGAAACCTTATAAAAGGAAAAACCACAGGACCTAGTTCAGTTAAATCCTCCACTATAAAATAATGAGATTACAAATTACAACCCTCAATTTGTAGTTCACACCCCTCAAAAATTGGCTCTCAAAATATTTATTTTTCTTTCCCTTTCCCTTTAACACAAAAGAGAAGCTCACATATAAATATTTTTACTCACGCAAAAACTCTCAACCAAAAACACTCACGCACAACCTTTTGCTCTCACAACTGTGACACATGTTAAGGATGTCAGACATACATTGTATGCATATGACTAATAAATAATATATTCCTTTATATCAAATTAAAGTTCACAAATCAATATTTGCAAAAACTATTTATATGAGTAACACACATCACACACCAGAAAGTTCATAACGTCACATGGTTCACATCTTTCCTTATGTTATATATTTACAATACACTAGCTTTAATACAATATATAAAAATTCACTAAGCATGTTACATTCTAGAAAAACTGAAGATGACCTCCTGTTGACCCACCTGACACAATTCTAGTGCAATTGATGCAATTGTTTCTTCAAGACAGACTACAGTTCTTCTAGTCCTGAAAAATAATGCAGATGAGTGAGCCTATAACTCAGTAAATAATAACATAATATTCTATGAAAAATAACACTCTCAAGCATATAATATTATCAAATATCAATCCATTCCATAGTTAACTATACATTTATTTAATTATGCATTTATAATATGTACATAATCATAGTAACATATCATTTTCTTTTGGATGACAATGAACTTGTGAATTATATATATAAAACCACAAATTATTTTCAATAATTTATGGATCTCCATACGCACACAGCCCACTAGAATCATGTACAAAAATTTTTTTTAGCCTTATTACAGCATTTCAAGGGGATTCCATTACGCACACAACATAACCTTATTCACAAGTAACATTGTCTCCTTATACTCATCCAACCACATTTCTTATATTTACATATACATCACATATTCCTCCATTAAAAAAAATTGATTGACATTCACATAATAAATAAGGAAACAATAATATTCCTAAGATATACCAAACATATACCATATTTCAACATGACAAATTTGATGGTGTAAATTCAAAAATACACTACAAATTCCATATTAGGAATTTCAAAACAATTTTCTCCATATCAGTAAATTTATAAGTCTAAATTAATTTTCATCTGAATTTGCATCAATTGGATATGTATAGCAGGAGAAACATTAAAAACATTCCACCATGGTCAAGCTGTCAATAAAATTAAGCAACTAAAAGTATGGTCATTATTGGCCATCAAGAAAGCAAAATTAAGCTTCCTCTATTTCTATAAATTTTGTAAATAACATCTCAAAATGTTCAGAGGAACCAATGGCAACCAATTTTAAGTTATAAAACTCCAGATACAACTCAAACAAGTCTGTTGTTCTCCACTGAACAGGGTACCCGAATTTAGCAAACATCATTCACATTTACAATCTCATCCCAACATTAATCATCTAACAACATAATAATTAAATATCACAACAATTAAAATTTAGCATCTAGTAAATAGAAAATAAATATTTCTCTTATCCAAGCAACTTAACCAATAAATTTATAATTATTTATTTATTTAATTGTGTTATCTAACATAGAACATTAAGTTATCCACTTACCTTTATTGCTCCCTTTCCTTTGTTTGTATTTACTTGTATATCAGCTTCATTTCCATTTGGTTTAACTGTAACAGATAATAATTCACTTGTTTTTAAACATCCAAAAATAATAAAACTTCATCTAGCATGATAATAGCACTAAACTATCTAAATATATGAAACTGCCAACTATAATAGATTTAATAGGGTCAATTTAAAAATTCACCAATAATTCTATACACTTAATCTCAATATAAAAATTTTCAGATCATTAACCATATGTGTCTAGAATAATTTAAAATTGATTTTGCTTCCATTGAAGGTGTATAGAGGAAGAACCTTAAGAAATAATCCACCATACTCAAACCATTGTTGGAAAATAAGCAATAAAATGTTCAGCCCCAAATGACCATTTAAACAGCAGAACTAGGTTTTTCCTATTTTTGTAAGTTTCATAGTAGACATCTCAAACTTTTTATATCATCAAAGAAAACTAAATTTAAAGCTTTATAACTCAAGTTATGATAAAAAAAATCAGACTGAAAAACTAGATCTTAAGAACCCGAATTTTGTATCTTATAAACCCTAACTCAATTCAACAAAAATATTAAAATTACTTACCAAATAAACATCTAAGGCCTTTGAAGATGAAGATTATACTCTGAAAATGATTCTAGACCTCGAATTTTACTTGGTAATTCAGCTCTTTATATATATATATATATATAAGTAGAAGATGATAATGCAGAAGAAGGAGGAGGAGGAAGATAAGGATAATCTTCCTTCCTTCCTTCTTTTAAAGCCACGTATAACCTTTTTTTTTAATAATAATAATAATAATAGTAATAACAACAATAACAAAACCAATTTAAGCCCTTTTATTTTTGCCATTAACCAATTTAAACCCTTAACTTTCTAATTCTTGTTATGGACTTAATATCACACATATTACATATATTTCTTATGACTATATGATATGCATATTATGCAAATAAATGAAAATACATTATGTGAGCGTAACAAAGTCCATACCTCTTGTGCAAAGCAGCACTGTCAGAATATATGAAAGTTGTCCTCAATAGGAGAAGCACACTGTTTGTATGAAGGCTCAATATGCACTTTTCTGGAATTTAGTGCTTGATTAGTTGGTAAACTCTCAAACATGTGTGCCAGAGAAAGTGAAGAACCTTTGATAGAGCTTATACTTGCCAAATTATCTTCCATAACGTACTGTCATCTAATAAATAATCACCATGTATACTCCTATAATGGCTTCAGACAGAAAACTGACCATTCTTAGAAAGGCACCAATACCATGAATCTTGTACATTCCAACTACTTAGTGGAATATTAAGAATCTACTGCTTATCAACATGATTGAACATATCGCCAAGCATATCCATATTCCATTGTTTAAGATCAGTAATCATTAAATTGCATGCTATAGTATCCTCTAAGCCATTTAGTGTAGCTGAAGTAACCCTACCATCAAAAGTAGTTGGTAACCATGGGTCAAACCAGACATGAACTTTTTCTCCATTCCTTATATGCCATTGAGCACCTCATTAAATAATCATTTGTGTGGCCAAAAGACTTCGCCAAACAAATCTTGGGTAGTGTCCTAATGATCTTACATAAAAAGCATTTGGTAAAATATCGAGCTTTAAATAATCGAGAAACTAAGGACTATAGTTCAGTGACTATTTTCCAAGATTGCTTGCTTAACATAGTAAGATTAAAATCTCTGAGTTTTTTAAAACCTAAACCCCCAACCGTCTTAGGTTTGTAGAGAAGATCCCATCTCTTCCATCAAATGCCCTTCCTTGAACCATGTTGAGTACCCCAATAGTAACTATACATCATTCTTTTAAGTTGTGCACACAAGTAAATAAGCAAGAGAAATATATTCATAGCATAATTAGGCATAGCTTGTGCCACAGTTTTAAAAAGTACCTCATTTCCTACCCTTGACAGCATCTTGCTACTCCAACTCTATAAATGTTGCCAAACTTGCTCTTTAATAAAAGAAAATAGTTCATTCTTGTTCCGCCTAATAGTTGATGGAAAGCCCATATAATAACCATGACCAGTAACCTCCTAAATATGTATAGTTATAGAAATATTATTCTGCACATCATTTGACACATTTGGGCTGAACACTAAAGCAGATTTATGATAATTAATGGATTACCCTGATTCTTATTCATACAAATCCAAAACCTTTTTAAGGTGGTCTCCTTCTTGCGTTGTAGCTTTGAAAAATATGTAACAATCATCAGCAAAAAAGAAATGACTGATAGAAGGAGAATTACGAGTAATTTTGCACCCATGGAGGAGGCCACATTCCTCTTCAGCCATAAGCAATGCTGTAAGCCCTTCCGCACACATAATAAACAAAAAGGGCGAGAGAGGGTCACCTTGTCGTACACCCCTCTTCGGATCAATAACAGCCACATCAGAACTATTATGAAGGATGAGGTACCTGACTGATCGTACACAAGTTAGGATTCTATCAGCCTATGTTGAATGAAAGCCCACGACAAGCATTGTAGTCTCCAGAAAACTCCAATTAAGCCAATCATAGGCCTTGAAGATATTAAGTTTCATAGTTGCAATACCCACCTTACCTTGTCTTTTTTATTTCATGTAATGGTTCACCTCAAAGGCAATTAAGAGATTATCAATGATGGAACGACCAAAGATAAAAGCACTTTGATTGTTAGAAATAAGCACAGGCAGAACCAACCTTAGGCGAATGACTAACACCTTGGCAAGTATACGATACAAAATAGTGGATAACGCAATAGGTCGTAAGTAAGCTATAGTCTCTGGATTTTTCTTCTTTGGTATTAAGACAATGGTAGTGTCATTAACACCTTCTGGAAGAATGCCGGTGTTGAAAAAAATGTTGGCAAAACCATACCGCATTAGTACCCAAAATTGGCTAGAGACTTTGATAAAATACAAGATTAAAATCGTCAGGTCCCAAAGCCTTATTAGGATGCATGGCAAACAATGCTTTATGAATCTACTATGGAAATAGGAGCCAAATGCATTGAGTTTTGTTCATCTGAGACAGAACACTGTAAATACTCAGGAATAGAAAAATCTTGTTGTTGTTTTAAAAAGGCTAGTGAAATATGACACATAATTTATTAGAGATGAGCAGGATCAGAGTGCCAAGTACTAGTGTCATCTTTTAACCGATAAAGTAAATTAAATTTTTAATGCATTGAAGCATAGGAATGATAGAATCTTGTATTACAGTCCCCACTTTTTAACCACACTTGCTTTGTCCTCTGCCGCCAATAAATCTCCTGCTATTTATGCAAAACATCCAAGTCAGATTACACCATATAAAATTTAGTCAAACCCTGTACATCCTGGTGAAACCTTAGCTATTTTAATCTATCTTCACACTGCAAAAAGCCTTGATTTAAATTTATTTAAGAATTCCTTACTCCATTTTGAAAGAGCTAATCGGTAGGCCTCAAGTTTTTACTAAAAACTGAGACTCCTACTTACCTCCCATTAATGTCGGACCAGAACTTGGACTTCATCATCTAGCATCCATGAATTCTCAAAACGGAATCACCTTTTTGGAGATAAACTTGCTTTTGCACTTCCAAAAATAAAGGCAAATGATCAAAGGAAGAAATATCTAGAACCCATATAATTGCTTCTTTGAACATTCGAATCCAAGATAGATTTGCCAACCCACGATCCAATCTCTCCTCCACCCAACCAGAAGTACCCCGTCCTCTCTCCCAAGTATAGCGATAGCCCTTTGAACCCAAATCTAACAGACCTGTATACTTCAATGTATCCCGAAAGCCATCAATAAGCCAATTAGGATAATGCACACCACCCCTTTTCTCAGAAATTGCCGCTATACAGTTGAAATGACCCATGACATACAAAGGCATATCCATCACAGATGACAATTCTTGCAATAATTACTTTAAAATACAAATATTACTTAATTTTTTATTTATCGAACAAATTTATTATTTGCTAAATATTTAATTAGTATCATATAATATTTCCTTATTATAATATTAATGTTAATTTACATGCAAAAAATTATATAATATTATCATGAGCACATAATATTGTCATATGTAATATTTTATATTAATTAGTTTTGTCTTTGCTTAATATAAAATTAGTGTTACATAATGTTGACTTACTAAATTAAATGATATTTATTGAATATTACTATTTAAATAAAATTATACCTATTTAATACCACCACCTAATATAATGACCTTGTTCATAAGTCTATAAATGAGCTTGTAAAGGAGCCAGTTTGCAAGCATGTTCGCGAGCTTTAACGAGCCGAACTTTAGGAAGCTCGTTCTTAGCTCATTTAACTTATGAGCCTCAAAATAGAGTTAGGGCTCGATTCATTTAGCTTAACCAACAAACTTGAATCAAGCTCCGAATGAATCACAAACCGTTAGGCTCGAATACACCCCTAATTATCAATAAGTTTTTTATTTTATTTTTTTCTTACAGTGCTTGTTTCCCAGATTATGGTTGGCATATGTTTCTCCTAATGTACACAGAGTTCCAGATGCTCCTCCAAGATTCTCATATTTATTATGTTTCCCATTTATAAATTAGTAAGCTATATAAATGACCTAAAATTTTAAGGATATATATTATTTTGACTCAAAATAATGAGAAAGAAATTTTATCTTAATGGAACAAAGGAAATGGAAAATAAACAACGTACTTGACTTGATGAGTTTAAAGCAACTCCAAGCACATGATCATTGCATTTTAATTTACATTCATTTTGCGTTAAATATCTCATGCTTACTTTTTTTGGACTTGATGATACCGTAAGTGATTATTTTGTTGGGTAGCTTATGAATTAAAGTTTCTTTATTCACATATATCATCAATTCAACATCATTTTTATGTACTATACCTAAGCTTGATCACTAAATGTTAGTCCACACTCTTGTTGAATTGTATAGTCCATTTAGGAAAAACTGTAATGAGGCAATTTCTACTTAACATATTTTTCTGAGACTAGCTCAGATTGTCATAGCTTTCTGGAACAAAGATTATGATTTTGTATCTTTTTGGATTTTTTTTTGAAATTTTTTTTCTAAAAGATGTATTTTAAATAAGCTAGATATTCTAGGTCTTCTAAAAAATTATTTCTAGAAAAAAAAAGGAAGATTGAAAGTTGCTTCAGGAAATCTGTGTCAAACCTACCCTAAGATGTGAGACAAATGGCTTAAAAAATCTCTCTTTTGCATATGTATACTAGATATGCATATATCTTAGAATTATAACATATTCAATAAGTTTGCAGATTTTGGTGTCTGTTGTTTATAGTTACCATAAAAGAATCTTTATTTGCTGAACTTTGTACTTTAATTAAATTAAGAATGATATGAAAAGTGATAAAATCTAGCCATATTTTGTTAAGTTTTTATCGATTTTTTAATTTTTAGCTATAATTGATTCTCTCTTAGATCTACGGTGTCTCTTATTATTCCTTCTAATTTTATTTAGTTTATTCTATTTCTTTATATTCAATAAACTCTAACCTCTACTATAGCTCTTCTATTTTCAAGTCTTTTTTATGTCATTAATTTTAAAAGAATTGTTATTCATTTTATTGTCATTTAAACTATTGCCATTGCTATTCTATTTTTTAATTGATATTTATATATGATACTATGCCGTTGCTATTGGATAAATTTTAGGCATAGTTAGTTTGAATGAATGCTTGGCATGAATTTCATACCTAAAGTTAAAATTTATATTGTTTCGAGATTCTTTGAGGTAGGTTTGGATTAGAATTCGTTCTTGATTCTTGATTACTTCTAAGGTAGTTCTAACATGTATTCTTAGTTCTTGGTTTTGGTTTCTTTAGACTAGAAATCCTTTAGTTTCACGACCAAAAGTTATGTGATAGAATTAAGAACAATTATTTTAAAAATGGGCAAGTCAAGGTAACTCTTTTTCTCTCTCATTTTTACTTATAATCATTTCACATATTTTTTAAATAAAAATCATTCTCGCCTATTTTTTTTTTGTATGATTGTAGGCAAGATTCTTTGTCCAAATCAAATTGAAAATTCGCAAAAGTTCAGTTTTATACCAATGAGTTTCTTTTTTCCTTTATATTCAGTTTGCTTGGAATTAGCTGATTGATTATTTTATATTTTGATCTTATTATGTAAAGGTAAGAGATAAATTGTAATTTCAAATGCCTAGAGGTTTGTTACTAAGGAAAACAAATTATTGGTAAACAAATTATCTTTAGTTGTCTTAATTTTGTATTAATTTTAGATTGGGATGTGAATCTTGATTCGTTGATAGGTAGTTTGGATTTAGATACGATTATCTTGAATTTAAGAGAAGAACCATTATCTTATTATTACTCTTTATTTAGTAAATTCTATGGAGTAATTGCCTTAGAGGGGTTGAATAGGGCTTTTGAGAAATTAAAAGGAAATTAAGAAAATTAAATAAGGACTAAGAGTATAGAAGATGGAGCATAAGTAATTAAGGAGTTCAATTCACAAATGAATCTATGTCTCCACCTAACATATCCTTAAGTTAGGATTTTCAATTCGCAAACCAATCTTATTCACAAAGATTGAGATTACTAGAGTTTTAAGGATCAACTCTAAACCTTACAATAATGAACATTTAACTAATGCTTAGCTCTAACCATAAATTCAAGTGTTTTAATGGAGAAACACTTAAACCAATTCCTTTAGAGAATAACCTCACTTCCCTTCTAATCTATCTCAAGAATTAGATGAAGTAGAATTCCTATCTCTAACACACAACCAACTTCAAAGAGTTAATGAATAACAAAGAAATTAGATGAAAAATCTTAATGCTCAATGAATGTTAAGAGAGAAAATTTCAACAACCAAGTATCTAACTCTTCAATGAAGCTTAAGGCGTTATTTATATACTTGAGCATAAAAAATATGGCTGTTGGGGGTATTAACTTCATGCACAACCTTTCTAGTTTCATTTAATATAAAACAACCTTTTTGCAAGATTTTTACTACTCACGGTCGTGACATATGAAAATATAGTCATTACTGTTGCAGGTGACCATTGTGCCTTAGGGAGAAGTCTAGTCATGAGCTGCTCATGGTCATGAGGGCAGACTGTGAGTAATTCAGGAACTTTGCCAAATTGAAACTATTGAGGCTCACGATCTAGAGAGGGTGTCATGATGGAGTCTTGATTTAGAGGAAGCTACTCACGACCGCGAGGTGTACCCATGAGCAGTTCTGGATAAACTTCCAATTCTCGAGTTTTTAACGGTTGAGCTCATGAGTAAGGCTCTAGGTTGTGAGCCTTGCCCGTGAACGACCCCTATAGGCTTAAAATAAGTTTATTTTGAGTCTTAAATTATTCCAAATGACTCTTGAGCTTTGTGGAGACTTATTTTTAATATTTTGGTGAATTTCAACCTCTATAATTTAATATAAAACACACTTAAACAAAACACGTTAAATTATCCAAATTTTTTGTTAAAGTCAAAACTTTAGAGATTGAATAAACCTAAGGCCAACAATCTCCCCCTTTTTGACTTTGACAAATAATTTAAGTGTGTGTGTGTGTTGTGCATAAATAAATGAAGTGTATAAGGTGTATATTACTCCCCCTTAATTCATGCATTAAGTTCAAAAAAAATAACGTAACTCCCCTTTAGTTTGTGCATAATTGTTTGTGTATGAATTTTGCTAAAAAAATTACAAACATGTTATTGTTTAATGTTAATGATATACTTAAATATTTAAATATTTAAACACACTCATATGTCTCCCCCTTTGTCAAAGATAAAAAAGAACAAAAGAATAAATAGGCAAGAAGGAGTAATTAATAAAAAGAACTTACATTAAACATAAAATAAAGAAACATGTGGGTCATAGACAAAACTAAGACTTATAGGATCACTAAACAAACAAACATAAATACCATAAACACCAACTAAAAGACAAAACATAAATAAACAATGAACCAAAAGAAAACCAAACATAAGGAAAACATAAACAAGACTAAAGGAGCATCTAGGAAGAGGGGTTAATGTCTTAGTTATCCCCTTGAGTTTCTTCATGAGATGGAGATTGAAATGCTTGAGAAAGAGGAGGAGGAGGAGGACGAGGGCATTGTAAGTTGTGATAAGCATAAAAGTGGTAGATATCATATTCCATATGATGCATCCTCTTATCAAAATGATAAAGTCTAGAGTCAACTTGATCAAACTGATTATTGAAATTAAACTCAATAATGGAGAGGTAGTCAAAGAGGCGTCCAACCCAAATAGGTTCATCATTAACTCCTTAAGATTTAGAAGGGCCCTTTACCCTTTTTCTTTGAGGCATTAGTAAGAGGTTGAGTTTGAGTCTCTTATTCTTTTTCAACTCCAACACCTTTAATGCCTAAATTTCCTATTTGCTCAGTTTCTTCCAAGTTTTGAGCAAGTTCTTCATCCACTTCCTCTTTTTTATGCTTCCACACATATAGATCATTTACCTTTTTGAATTGGTTAGAATTTTTGAGAAAATTTTAATCAAGAAGGGAATAAGGAATGGACTTAAGAGGTTTAAGGTTTATTTTAAAGTGTTAGGCAATTCTAGTAGTCATAATTCCCCTAATACAAATTGCTTTACCAACACTATCACTCACCAACCAAATCCGCTATTGCAACCATCTTCCTAAAGCAACATTAATATGGTATTGGATGCAATGTAGAAGAAATAGGTCATCAACGAAAATTACTTCATTACTTAAACCTCTAGAATGAAAGGTATAAGTAATAAAACAATGAATGTACCTAAGACTTTTAAAAGATAGGGAGGATGATTTGGAATGACCTGTAACAAATCCCTATACATTTTGTTTTATATTGTTGGCCCAAAAATTATAAAGGCACCGCAGGGTGTTTGAGGATTCAAGCCCCTTTTGCTTGAATCTGAAGAGAGTGTCAAAGTCCTCTTTGGTAAGAAATCTATCCCTACACCTTAATTTGAATCTCATGCTAAACCAAAGGTTTTGTTCATTGGTGTGTTGAGTTCTTAAGCAAACAGAGGAGAGGAACTTAATCACTAGAGAAGGAATGAAGATGAATGAAGTGAAAGAAAAAGTTAACATACTAATTCCTTCAAGAAGTGAGGTGACTTCATCATAGCAACCAAGAGATTTTAGAGCCACCTCTGACATGTATCTAGAGGGAATGAGTTTTCTCTTAGCAAATTGTAAAGCCCTTTATTTGATTTCTGCATTTGTGTAGGAAAGGGGTGGAGTTTTCTTTAGTTGATCTTTTGTTGCTCTCCTTGCTTGCTAGGAGGAAGAAGTGGAGGGGGCTTGATTTTGTGTGGTCTTCTTCTTTGGGGTCATGGTGGAAGTGGGGAGTTGAAGGATTAAAACAAATTACAAGAGATTAAAGATGATGAAGGAGAAGAGAATATATGAGAGAAAATAACCAAATTGCAAAAGAAGTTGAATGGAATGAAAAAGGAATGGAAGGGTGAATATATAGAGTTAAAGGGAGTGGAAATGTGTCATAAATTGAGTCAAAAAAGGTTTTGAATGCATGAATCCGTTTGGAATTGGAATAGGTGAAGGAAGAGTTACAATTCTAAAGAAAAAGTAACTCCTCGCCTGTCAGGATGCTCCTCACGGTCTGCTCATGACCGTGAGTGTCGCCTGTGAGGGGCACTGACAGTAGAGATGTCACAAGTCATGAGCAGTTATAGCCTTTGCAACAAATCATGACCAAAATGCCCTTTAACCCCTAAACTTTTGAAAAATTTTCAATTGAGTATAGAAAACATTGCAATTTAGTCCTTGCAGACTAAATTGACACTAAATTGAATAAAAATAATGACAACTTAAATTCAATCACAAATAAGACTATGTTTATGCATATTTAAGCATGTAAATGGGCTTTTAATCAAAGAATTGATTTTGCTAACTTTTAAAAATAATTAATTTATTGAATTAACTTCAATAAATAGTCATTAATTAGCACACATTCAAAAAAAGATAATTAAAATTAAGGAATTAAAATAGACGAGGAATGAAATTCCAAAATTAAGGAAGAATATTTTCCATGCAAAATACAAAAACAAAATTCTGGAAATCCTTTGCATATTCATGATAGGCATGGCATATTGTGTACTACATGCAAGCATTGAGCTTAATAAGCATATAAGACATTTTCAATAGTGTTCAATAGCACAAATAAAGATCACATGAATATTAGGCATAGTATAAGTATCAATGCAAGCTAGAACTATCAATCATTCCAAGTTCATGCTTAGTAAAATTTAATCTCTCCTCATTGAGGGGTTTGGTAAAAATATCCGCAAGTTGATCGTTAGTGTTAACAAATTTAAGTAAGATATCACCACATTGCACATGATCTCTAAGAAAATGATGTCTAATATCTATATGTTTAGTTCTTTAATGTTGAATGGGATTTATGACACTTGTATTGTCATATTTGATAGGAATGAGATCAAGTTCTATGCCATATTCCTAAGTTATTATTTTTCCCAAAATACTTGTGAGCAACAACAACTAACCTCCACATATTTGGCTTTAGCGATGGATAAGGCAACCGAAACTTGTTTCTTGCTGAACCAAGAAACTAAACATTATTATAAGAATTGAGAAGTTCCAAAAATGGTCTTTCTATCTAGCAAGCTATCAGCAAAGTTTGTATTTGAATAGCTAACTAAGCCAAAGGTTGAACTCATAGGATACCAAAGTCTTAAATGCATAGTTCCACTATAGTATTTAAAAATTCTCTCAATTGCATTGAAATGTGACTCTCTAGGACATGATTGAAACCTAACAAATAAGCATATAGCAAACATAATATCTGACCTACCTGCAGTTAAATAGAGAAGGGATCCAAACATATCTCTATATCGCTTTTCATCAACTGATTTGCCTTTCTTATCTTTGTTGAGTTTGGTGATAGTACTCATAGGAGTTTTGCTTAACTTAGCTCCTTCCATGCCAAACTTCTTGAGAATGTCTCTTATGTATTTGGTTTGGTTGATGAAGATCCTATCCTTGCATTACTGGATTTGTACTTTGAGGAAAAACTTGAGTTCACCCATCATGCTCATCTCAAATTCCCCTTACACCAACTTAGAAAATTCTTCACACAAGCAATGGTTAGTAGCACTGAAAATGATATTATCAACATATATTTGAACAATAAGTAAATCATATTTGGATTTCTTAATGAATAAAGTTGTGTCAACTTTTCCTTTACAAAATCTTTTCTCTAGCAAAAAGTTGCTCAACCTTTCATACTAAGCTCTTGGAGCTTATTTCAATCCATATAATGCTTTTGAAATCTTAAACACATGATTAGGAAAGTCAAAACTTTCAAAACTTGGAGGTTGTTCAACATAAACCTCTTATTCAATAAAACCATTTAGAAAAGCACTTTGACATCCATTTGAAAGAGTTTAAAATCCATGAAAGATACAAATGCAAGTAGCATTCTAATAGCTTCAAACGGGGCAAAGGTTTCATCATAATTAATGCCTTTCTCTTGATTATAACTTTTAGCTACTAGTCTAGCTTTGTTCCTAGTTATGATACATTGTTCATTCATCTTATTTCTAAACACCCATTTTGTGCCTATAATAGGATGATGTTTAGGTCTAGGAACTAAGGTCCAAACCTTATTTCTCTTAAATGGATTCAACTCTTCTTGTATAGCAGGAACTTAAAATTCATCACTCAAAGCATCATCAACATTTTTGGGTTCTATTTGAGAGATGAAGGCTAAATTAATAATATATTTAAGTTAAGATCTAGTAGTTACCCACTTTATAGTGTCACTAATGGTGAGGTCTTGAGGATGTGCTTTCTTGAATTGTCATTCCTTTAGAAGTTCATCCTTTAAGGTAGGTTGAGGCATCTCCTCACTCTCTTCCTTTCTAGGATTTTCAAGCTCCAAAGGTTTGCTAGAATTTTCTTCTTGAATATTCATATCCATAAGCTCATCTGCAACATCATCAACACTACAAAAATCCTTTCTATGATCAAATGGGTTAGATTTATCAAATGCAACATGCGTTGACTCTTTAACTACAAGAGTTCTTTTGTTAAAGACTCTATATCCTTTGCTTGAGGTGGAATAGCGTAGGAAAATTCCTTCATCGGCTTTAGAATCAAATTGCCCAAGGTTGTCCTTGGTGTTTAATATAAAGCACTTGCATGCAAATACTTTAAGATATGAGATTTTGGGTTTTCTATTGTTCCAAAGCTCATAAGATGTTTTTTTTTTAAAATGGGTGGTCTTTTGAAGATTCTATTTGCTATATAGTAGGAAGTGTTAACGACTTCCATCCAAAGGTATAAAGGTAAATTATAGTAATGAATCATGGTCCTAGCCATTTCCACTAGAGTCTTATTTTTTCTTTCAACTACCCTATTTTATTGAGGAGTTCTAAAAGAAGAGAAAGTATGTGAAATACCATTTTCATTGCAAAAGGTTTTGAAAAATTCATTTTCAAATTCGGTTTTATGATCACTTTTAATAGTTGAAATACAAACACCTTTTTCTTTTTAAACTCTTTCTGAAAAGCTTTCAAAAGCTTTAAAAGCATCATTCTTAGGAGCAAGAAAACACACCCAAGTATATCTAAAGTAATAATCAACTAAGACATATGTATAGTGCATTCCACCTAAACTAACAACTCTAGTAGGTCCAAATAAATCCACATGAATAAGTTCAAGTGGCCTAGAAATGGACATTACATTCTTCAGCTTAAAGGAAGAATTGGATTGTTTTTCCTTTTGAGAAGCATCATAAGTCTTGTGCTTAATGAACTCTAGTTTGGGTAGCCCAACCACAAGTTCATGCTTTATAAAATCACCCAAAAGCTCAAAGTTTGCATGTCCTAATTTTCTATGCCATGTCTATGTGCCATGGGAAATAGACATTAAGCATTTGATGTCTTTGTAATCAACTTTATTCAAGTTAATGACATAGACACTGTCTACCCTTTCACCACCAAAAATTACTTTATCTTCATCTAAACTATTAATAAAGCAATTTTTAGAATAGAAGGTGACTTTGTTTCTTGTATCACACAGTTGACTAATACTAAGTAAATTATGTTTAAGACCATCAATAAGCAATACATGGTGAATAGATAATGATTGAGAGTTACTAATTTCTCTAATGCCTACTATCTTCCCCTTGGCCTTGCCTTCAAAGGTGACATGACCTCTATCCTTAGCAACAAGCTTGTTGAATTGCTCCTTGTCTCCCATCATGTGCCTTGAACATCCACTATCAAGGTATCACTTACTCTTAGCTCTTGTGGACTTCAAGCACACCTACATAGCACAATTTAAACATTCTTTGAACGCAAACCTTTATTGGTCTAGATTGGTTAGTCTCAAAGTAGTCCAAAGGAAGTAATTATATGTGTAATCTTCTTTAGAAGCACACATTGCTAATGTGACCTTTGGTCATGCAATAGAAGCATTCAACATTGGCAAATCTATTTCTTTTAAGAGTGTATGATTTCCTAGTATGTAAGATATGTCTTTTATGTTGCGGTTGTGTGGGCTTCCTAAAGGTATTTTATGCCATAGGAAGATAATGATACATGCATTGACAATGACATTATGTATGATAATGTGATTGTGTAGCATGCTTAGGAGTATTGTATCTAGTGTACATGTAAGCATGTTTAGGTTGAGGCCTTCTAGCTTGTGCTTTAGCCCTTTGTGTCAAGGAAGGTTGGGTCCTGTGAGACTTGCCCTTGTCATTTGACACATAAGATTTTTTAGCTTTGAAAGTTTGAGTCTTAAGAGGTTTAGAGATAGAAGGAGTAGAATCACATGAAGCTTTAACAAAGTTAATGTGAGATGGTAATGAGGAAAACATTCCATTTGTATATCCAATTCCATAGGTATTCCCATAAAGCTTTTAAGAGTCAAGAAGACTATCTAAAGTCTCTCTCCCCTTTCTGAATTTTGAAATGGAATTCTTTAATTCTAACACTTCTCTAAAAATCTTAAGATTTTCATTATTAACTTTCTTGACTTGGCCCTCTAAGGAATTAGAAGATTTCAATTAATTTGAAATTTTTTCATTGGATTCAATAAGTTTTGAAAAATCATTTTTCAAGGTTTCAAATTCCTTGGACAAATTAGATAGCTCATGTTTGTAAAGCTTCTTCTTAGAGATCAAACTTTTACATCTAAGCATGAGTTTGCTTACAATAGAGCTCTCATAATCATCATAATCATAATCATCATAAGAAGAATAAGAAGAAGATGGTACCTCATTTGTATTTTGAAGAGCCATAAAGCAAAGGTTGGCTACTTCTTGTTGCTCCTCTTCCTTCTTCGATTCAGAAGAGTCATCCCATGAAGCTTTAAAGGCCTTATTCTTATCCTTTGCTCTTTTGTTCTTGAATTTGAGCATGGGGCACTCACTTCTAATATGCCCCAGTTTCTTGCATTCATAGCAAGTTACCTCTTTATTCTTTTTGCCATCATACTTCTTGTTGTCTCCTCACCTTGAGAAGCTTTTTCTTTTCAAGAACTTCTTGAATCCTCTAGTGATCATTGTTATCTCATTATCATCTTCACTAGAGTCCATCAAGCTTTCATCTTCACTTACTTGTTGTATAACCTTCAATACAATCCCCTTTTTCTTCTTTTCTTTCTCTTATCTCTCATCTTCTCTTTGCTCTATGGTTATATCATGTGTAAGGAGCTTCCTAATGAGAACATTGGTTGAGAGAGTTGAAAGATCTTCAGCTTCCTCAATTGAAGTGACTCTAGATTCTTAATTTTTCTTAGGTAGGATTCTTAGAATCTTATTGTTCACTTCTTCTTTGGAAAAATGTTTTCTAATTTTTTTGAGAGTAGTACGAAGAGCATTGAGGTGATTTGTCATCTCCATTATGGATTCTTGTGGTTTCATCTTGAAAAGTTCATATCATACATATGAAGTTGAGTTTTCTTGCTTCTCACTTGTACTTTTCCTTCATAGTGGTTCTCAAATGTCTCCCATACTTCTTTTGTGGATTGGCAATATTGAGCTTTGCCATATTCTTCTCTTGACATAGAGGCTAGTAAGATTGTTATGGCCTTTTTATTCTTGTAGTTCCCTTCCTTTTGCTCGTTGTTCCATTAACTTCTTGCAATAGGAGTCTCTATACCATTAATTATAGCTTTAGTGGTTCCTAACCCTTTAATATAACATATTAAAGTCTAATGGGATCACTATCTAAGTACAATTCCACCTTGAACTTCCAATGAGAGTAGTCACTACCATCAAAGTTGGGTATAAGAGATGAAAAATTTAAAGATTCACTCCTATGATCTTGAATTCTAGCAATTAAGTACGTAGAACCCAAGCTTTGATACCAATTGTAATTGCCCTAGAGGGAAGGGGTGAATAGGGCTTTTAAGAAATTAAAAGGAAATTAAGAAAATTAAATAAGGATTAAGAGTATAGAAGATGGAACACAAGCAACTAAGGAGTTTGATTCATAAATGAATTTATGTCTCTACCTAACTTATCCCCAAGTTAGGATTTTCAATTCCCACACTAATCTTATTCATTAAAATTATGATTATAAGAGTTTTAAGGATTAACTCTAAACTATATGCTAATGAGCTTTCAATAAGGTTTAGCTCTAACCACAAACCTAAGTTTTTTTTTATGGAGAA
The DNA here is from genome assembly GCA_949671775.1 of Mallotus repandus. Lineage (NCBI taxonomy): Eukaryota > Viridiplantae > Streptophyta > Magnoliopsida > Malpighiales > Euphorbiaceae > Mallotus > Mallotus repandus. The sequence continues at coordinate 27,031 of CATIWM010182436.1, forward strand.
ACACTTAAACCAATTCCTTTAGAGAATAACCTCACTTTTTTTCTAATCTATTCGAAGAATTCGATGAAGTAGAAGTCCTATCTCTAACACACAATCAACTTTTAAAGAGTTAATGAATAACAAAGAAATTGGACAAAAAATGTTAATGCTCAATAAATACTAAGACATGAAATTTCAACAACCAAGTATCTACCTCTTCAATGAAGCTCCAGGTGTTGTTTATATACTTTAGCATAAAAAATATGGTTGTTGGGGGGCATTAACTTTGTCCCCAACCTTCTCTAGCTTCATTTAATGTAAAATAGCATTTTTCCAGGATGTCAGCTGCCTATGGTCATGAAGGAAGGCTCCCAGTCGTGACATATGAAAATATAGCCATTACTATTACAGGTGACAGTTGTGCCTTAGGAAGAAGTCTGGTAATGAGTTGCTCACCGTCGTGAGGGCAGCCATGAGCAGTTTGAGAACTTTACTAAATTAAAACTGCTCAGGCTCATGATCTAGAGAGGGTGTCACGATGGAGTCACGGTCTGGAAGAAGCTGCTTATGGCCGTGAGGTGTGCCCATGAAGAATTCTGGATAAACTTCTAATTCTTGAGCTTTTAAGGGTTAAGCTAGTGAGCAAGGTTCCAAGTCATGAGCCAGGCTCCAAGTCATGAGCCTTGCCTGTGAGGTCCCCTATAGGCTTGAAATGAGCTTCTTTTGATTCTTAAATTTTTCCAAATCACTCATGAGCTTGGTGGAGACTTATTCTTGATATTTTGGTGAATTTGAACCTTTGTAATTTAATCTAGAACACACTTAAATAAAACACGTTAAATTATTCAAATTATTTATTAAAGTCAAAACTTTAGAGATTGAATAAACCTAAGGTCAACATGTGGTTTCTCTTTCTTTAATTTATGTTAATTTTGTTATGTTTATAAAGCAACAATATATATTGGGATAGTTGAGAAGCAACTAGTGTCTATTTGTCTTGTTGACTAACCTTGTCATATTGGTGCTTTAATGGCTTGATATTAATATAAAAGAGAATGTAGAAAACTTTTCCAAGGTCCATGGGTCATTTTATTTTATGTGCTAACTGTTTATTTAAGTTGATAACTAAAGCATCTCCATTTTTCTTGCATAAGTACTCCCTTTATGCTCTTGGTAGAATGTAAGATACTTAAATTGGCCTAAAGTTTTTCTTAACAGTAGTTGCATTTTTGTAGTTTGATAGTACCTTTTTAAGTTTGTCTTTATCGAAATAGAGGGACAAAATGCATTATATTTTGCTGGAATCTCTTAAAAATGTCTTAGTTTATGTTAATACTTTGATAGGTGTTGGATACAATTTTATGCTTTTGAGTTGGGTGCATGACTAACAATATAGAATTTTACTATCATGTAACCTGATTTACATTATTCTTCAAATTTTCTAATTTTTTTGTTTTACTTCTGATTTTAATGATCAATTGTAGCTTGCTTGCAATGCCCGTACGTTTTGTGATAGTGAAATGAACCCCTAGGCACATGACTGTATAGCAACTTAGTAATACAACTAAGAATTTCTTTTAGAAAGGTTTCTATAGCAACTAAGTAATGCAAGTATATATAATTTTAGGTTGGCGAGATCATGGCAGATTTTTCTCCCTTAAAAGTAAGCTTATATATATTTTTTCATTTTCATCGTTAGATTTTTTTATTAACTTTTTAATTTCACATATATTCATTGATGTTGCTCTTTTAAATGAATCGATGTTGATTTAATCTCTGATTTTGTTGTGTTGGATGAACTTGAATTTTGAATGTATATTAAAAAAAAAAATTAAAAATTGTTGTTCATCTTATTATTTGAGTTTAGGTTTGAAGCTAATCACTGTTGAGTGCTTTTTCACAAAGAAGCACCATGTAGACCTGTTTCCAAAGCCTTTCTTTAGTGAACTTGTTGACTACATCATTTTTTACCTA
>CATIWM010182445.1:0-11796 GCA_949671775.1 Mallotus repandus
GAAGGAGAGTTATTATTATAATTTTCTTTGAATCTATTTTTGTTGATAACGCATTAGAATATGTTATAGTTTTGTATCATTTTGGTTTATTTTTGGTTTCCCATTCTTTTTTTTTTCATTTTTAGTTTTTTTTAGTTTTGAATAATGTATATGAGATTTCTAGTTTTGTTCTACAACATTATATATTTATTACAAAACATTCATTATTAATTTACTCAAATCTTTACGTATAAATTTTAATTAATAGACATAGAAAAATCATTACTAATTTTAATTTATTCAATGAGAAAATATGCATTATATGACAAAAAAAGTTAAGAATTTAAATTTCAAATATTACAATTTTTTTTATAATAATAATAATAATAAATTCCACAAGTGCAGGAACTATTTCATTCTTTATTGCAATTATTAAATTTTATAATAATAAAATTATTGAGGGTATATACTGCTAAGATATGAATCATATACTGATCAGATACGGATCATATATGAAAAACACTTCATCCTCTATTGTAATTATTAACCATATACATCAAATACTTTATTTTTTTATTATAATTATTAATTTTTTTGAAAGTATTATATTCAATTGTTAAATTAAAAAATATAAAAAAATTAACAAAATTATTGAGGTTAAACGTTTTTTGATATAAAAAATTTACTGAAAAATTTATTATTATTAAGTATACAGTGTATCAGAAACGTAAAATATATTTAAAGCATACAAAATTGTAAAAAATATATACAAAAATATTTCTTTAATCAAACGTAGTGCCCACTTAACAAGTAGCCCATCTTCACTTATTCTACCAGTTTAAAGCTCTAACAAAACTACACCGAACCCAAAATCATCACAAGTTTTGCAAGGACCACCACCAATCCCATTCCAATACTCATCATCCACATGCCCTTTAAGCCCTCTCTTTTTCATTGAGTGCTAAAAAATGAAGCCCATAATCACAAATCCTAGCACAAAATTTCACATCTAATAAAACATTTGATGACTTAAAACACCCATGTACAACATTTGGTGTCATCCCTTCATGAGAGTACTAAAGCATTCCTATAAACCAAAAAAAAAAACATATAATGACAAAAAATGAAAAAGGGTTTTTGGTTAACAAAAATTGAAATGAACATTAGCCAGAAAAGCAACGAATATAAATTGAAATGAAACAGAAGTAAATTTTGACTTCAATGGAACAAAACCCAGAAGAAATGAAGAAGAAACAAACCTTAACAAAACCCAGAAGAAATGAAGAAGAAACAAACCTTAACAACATCAATAACATCTTGTTTGGAGTGAAAAGCACTAACCCACTTGGTATGATCAGTAGTCCTAAATCCAACCCAAATCAATCAATGTCAATAATAGAATTGCAAAGTAATTTACTAAAAAATTAAACAAAAAAAATTTATTTTTTTTAAAAGAAGAAGAAGAAGAAGAACCCAGAATCCGTTTGTTTGCTTCTAATTTAAAATATCTTCTACTTCCAATTCCCATAGCAAAACGAGACCCAAAATCTATACAAAATTACCACATAAGAAATAACTTCACAACATCATTCACGATTTTGCATTAATTTGAAGTAAATAAGGAGGTGGAGGTGGAGGCAGGCATGAAGAGGCGGAGGTGGCATGAAGAGGAAAGGTGAAGAAGTAAAAGGCAGAGAAAGAGCGACAAATTTTTTTTTTTCGTCACTTACGTTAATAAGGAAGAGGAGGAGAAGACACAGAGATAATTATTTTTTATTTTAGTGGACATTTTAGTAATATATAAAAAAAATGGATGCATTCAGTGAAAGAGGGTCCTTTTTTGGGCATTTATGTTAAAATTTCCAAAAAAAAATTACTTCATAACATTTGGATTTGTAGTTACATGCATACATTAATTAGATTTTATGTTATTATCCAGTAAATTCTTTTAATTTTTATTTTTTTAATTAAATTTGAAAATTTTTTCATGATTTCAAACTATAATTTTATAATAAAATATTTTACTTAATTTTCAAATATATTAGTATTTTATTTAATATACATTTTTATACGAATTATATAAATTTAGTAAAATAATTTTAATATTAATTGTAAAATAAATTAAAAATTAGCATCTTTAAATATATTAGTAAATTTTAGTAAATAATATTATTTTTATTGCTATTTATTATATATTCATTTTTTTTATATTTTCAGATTAAAGGGGTGTTGGTTTAGTTGATTAGGGTAGTTGATAGAGGTTTTTTCTTAATCAGCTATAATTTAGATATTTTGTAAAATACTAAAATCAGCAGTTGATAGCTGATTTTATTCAAAATAACTGCTGATTTGAAAAGCTCTATTTTAGAATTTTTTCAAATCAGCTGATAGCTTATTTGTATTTATTTTTTATTTAGACTATTTTATGCTTATTAAAAAATAACTACTAACAAATAACTTCATTTAATTAAAATTAAATGTATATAATTAATTTTTTATAGTTCATAATTAAATAAATATTGCTGTAAAGTATAATTAAATAACTATTATATTTATGCCTATAATTATTTTTAAAAAATTACACAATAATATTTATATTTTATAATTTATTTTTAAATAATTTATATTAATTATTTTAATAATATATAAATTAAAGACAATAAATTATTATTTATTGCTATATATATTTTTAAATAATTTGCATAACTAAAAAATATTATAAAAAGTATATAAAATTATATTTACAAATAAATTATACTTTTAATAGTCATTTAACATACAAACAGGAAAAACTAATAAAATTTTACCAAACATTTTATATTTATCAGCTAATAATTATTAGCTATCAGCTATCAACTATTGTAAACAGCTAAACTAAACAGGCACTAATTTATATTATTTATTAACTATATTAAGTATAATTTGAATGAAAATTTATTAATTATTATAGTAAGGCTAAAAAAGAAAAAAAAAAGTAGCATTGATCATGTCAAGAGATAGAGCTAGAATTTTCTCATAGTAATTGGCAATTTTTTTTGTGTTTTTTTTAATTCGCGAAATATACAATTTCACCCTAAACTTTACTCAATTTAGACACCTCTTAACTTTTATTCTATTTAATTTCACCTTTTAATTTTTATTTTTCATCTATTTAGTCTAGATAATTTCTATTTTTTTTCTCAATTTCATCTCTTAATTTTTATTTTTTATCTATTTAACCTTTCTTGCACACTAGACAAATATGTATATTTAACTTGAGCTGAGCTTAAAAAGGTAAAAAATAGAAGTTAAAAGGTGAAATTGAACAAAATAAAAGTCTAGAGTGATATAAAAAAATTGAGTAAATTTCAGGATTGAAATTGTATATTTGGCCTTTGCTTGAAAAGGTGCGCGTGTGAAACGCACATGTCGAAGACCTTTCCTTTCCATTATTCTCGCTGATAGCGAACGCTAACTCAACAATAGTTAAATTCCAACCATAGTTCATTAAAAAAAAAAGAAAAAAGCAAAAAAGTATCTATAGCTGGTAAACACGTGTCGCAGTGAAACGGACGGCTAAGATATAGACACGTGGACGGGCGATCCTCGCTTAAACCGCCTTGCACTCACATCGTTGTAGGTTAAAATTAGGGTTCGGTTTAGGTCCTCTCCATATCAACATAATCGTTATCTTCATTATTTTTCGAGTTCTCGGTTTGTTTCTCGTCAAATTTCTCAAATTTTCTCTAATATTTTCGCTTTCATTCTCTTCGATTTTTTGTTTCTTGTTTCGATCATGGAGATGGAGCGCGTGACAGAGTTTCCCCTCACGCACCTGGATCGGCGGCCTAGAAAGAGGGCGCGTTTGGGCTGGGATATGCCTCTGGTTCCTAAGGTATTAATTTTTGTGCTTTCGATTTTAGCTTTGTTTCAATTTTGCTATTTTTTATGGATTTAATTTCTGTAGATCTGATAAGCTTCATGTAGATTTTGTTGTGGAATAGATCAATTAGGGTTCGGTCGTTCTTGTTCTCTTGTACGTTGCATAATTTCATATTTACATAAATTTTTAGCTGATCTGATTTTTTTTCTTTAAAAGGTTGTATTTTTTTTAATCTTTTTATGCGTAGTTCATGATAGAGGTTTTATTTTGTGGGTAACATGCTGTTTTAGATTTTAGGGTTAGAGATCTAGTGTTTCGTGGCTATGTAGATGAATTTTTGGATTTAAAAAAAAATCTTTTTTTTTTATCATAGCTCAAGATTTTAATTCTGGTTTAAAAAAAGAATCTTTCACGAGATTTCTTGTAACTTTTTAAAAATTTGTAGTTACATGCATGCATTAATTGTCCGTGACGCGATTATCTAGTTTCTGTCGTGTTTGCTAATATGATGACGATGGTGATGATGATGTTGTGGTCTAATGTTATCCTTAAGCTATTTGTTTTTATATAATGAGAATTTGGTAAATCAGTGAAGGGGATGATACCCATTGGTGTGAAGTATCAGGTGAAAATTTTTTAATATAATTTATTGAGTGGTACATAAAATGAGTGGCTGTGTGTAGGCTCAGGTAGGAATATTTTGTGGCCAAGAGGTTGGAAATGTAGCAAGCTATGCATCTTCTGGAGCAAATTCAGACCATACTACTACCTCTAATTCTCTGTTTGTAAAAGGAGTGGCTCCTCGAAATGGTTCTCCCCCTTGGAGGGAAGATGACAAAGATGGCCATTACATGTTTGCGCTTGGAGATAATTTAACTTCACGCTGTAATTACACTTCACTGTCCATACAACTTTTAAATGGTTAATGGGTTATTTGTATTGAATATGACAATTAATGTTATGCAGGGAGGCTTTTTACGAACGGTTTATAAAGCATATGTGGAAACGTCCCATGCTGATGTTTTAGTTTTTTTGGTTAACAGTGTTGTGTGTTTTATTGCATTTGGTTATTTAGGAGCCATTCAGAAATTAATGCATGGGATGTGTTATTTCCTATCAAAAACCATTATTATAGATTGAGTCTATTTTCTAGTGTTTGGTATTTTATGAGGTTTTTAACTTTGTTTTTTCTTTTCTGTTTGATGTTTGCAGATAAGATTCACGGCAAAATGGGTGAAGGTATGTCTTCTGCTCTAGTTATTTGCTTTTCATTGTTGGCCAATCTTTCATTTATTTGACATTATCTTCATTTTGCTTGTATAGGAACCTTTGGTCAGGTCTTAGAATGCTGGGACAGAGAAAGGAAAGAAATGGTTGCTATTAAAATTGTACGTGGGATTAAGAAATATCGTGAAGCAGCTATGATCGAAATTGAAGTTCTGCAACAGCTCGGTAAACATGATAAAGGTGGCAACCGGTGAGTAGTTCTTAAGTTCATCTTAAGTAGTCTTATTGGCATTTGCAGGCCCTGTAACCAGCTTTTGAAATGTTATGTTGGTGGTTAAATGGGTTTGTTCCTTGCAGTTGTGTTCAAATACGGAACTGGTTTGACTATCGTAATCATATCTGTATTGTAAGTATATGATTAATTTGTGATGGATTAATTTCCCCAATTCAGAAATAATTTGGGGGTTAAGACTTTGGGTGAATTAAATGGTTTCAACAGGTGTTTGAGAAGCTTGGACCAAGCTTATACGATTTTCTTCGCAAAAACAATTATCGCTCATTTCCCATTGACCTTGTCCGTGAGATTGGAAGACAACTGTTGGAATGTGTAGCATGTGTGTAGTAATTACTAGCTCTGTGCATCTTTGCATTTTATCCTTCATTTTTTTGGTTAAGCAAGTGGATTCTTTTGTATGATTATTGGATCTGAGTATGAGATGGATTTGTTGCATGTGCACTACTGGCATATTTCATACCTTTTCCCTATTAGCTTGGCTATTATTCACATCCTTGTTCTCCTTTTGAAATTTAGAATGGGTTAGAGTGTCTTACTGCATACTTGTATTATTGAGGTGGTTATTTCAGTGGTTAATGTTTATATTTATCGGATGCTGCAGTTATGCATGACTTGCGACTGATTCATACTGATTTGAAGCCTGAGAATATCCTTCTGGTATCCCCTGAGTATGTTAAGGTTCCTGATTACAAGGTAACTTTTTATTGGTGCTTACATGAATTTTTGTCTGTTGGTTGCACTTTTTTTTTTTCCTTGAACCTTTTGGATTCTTTGCAGCATTCACTTGTATTTTGTTGTCTTGCAGGGTTCATCACGATCACCAAAGGACAGTTCCTACTACAAAAGAGTCCCAAAGTCTAGTGTTGTTAAGGTAATTGATTTTGGTAGCACTACTTATGAGCGCCAAGACCAGAGCTACATTGTATCAACTCGACATTATCGTGCACCAGAAGTTATTCTTGGTTAGTATCTGGTGCTGTTGTAAGTTACTGAAATTTACTGGACATTACATGTTTGGGAAGAAAATAATTTTGATGCAATTTCTTAGGACTTGGATGGAGTTATCCCTGTGATATTTGGAGTGTTGGATGCATCTTGGTGGAATTATGCACCGTAAGCTTCTGATCTTGGCTTCTCTGGTTTCTCTTCTAATGTTTTGAGTTGCAATATATTTTAATACTGACAATTTTGCATGACTTTACATCCAATTAACAGGGTGAAGCGTTGTTTCAAACGCATGAAAATTTGGAACACCTGGCAATGATGGAACGGGTGCTTGGTTCCCTGCCTCAGCACATGTTGAAGAGGATAGAGTAAGTTGCAGTTGAAATTTTTCCCCTTAGATGGTTTTCATTTCATTGCTTGGCCTGGCTTGGCTTATTTTTTTGTGTTGTGGTCAGCCGGCACTCTGAGAAGTATGTTAGAAGGGGTCGATTGGACTGGCCTGAAGGTGCGATGTCAAGGGAAAGTATCAAAGCTGTTTTGAAGCTACCTCGTCTTCAGGTTTATATTGTGCAATTTCTGCCTACTATTTGTAGAATAATACAGCAAGAGTGTGTTTTTATTGGCTGTTTAATTTTTTATTCTTTGCTGTGTGCCTGCAGAACCTGGTAATGCAGCATGTGGATCATTCAGCTGGAGATCTTATACATCTTTTGCAAGGACTGCTTAGATATGATCCTTCTGATAGGTTAACAGCTCGAGAGGCACTAAGGCATCCCTTCTTTACGAGGGACCATCTAAGGAGGTGAGCACCTGGTAAGAAGGCCCCAGAAAATGATCATTGGGTGGCGGAGACAATGGTTACTGCTGAAGGAGGATAGACTTGTAATGGCATGATTGACTCCCCTTTAAACAATATCAGAGTTGGCGGATGTAAATAGTCTTCTTACCCATGAATAGTGTTAGAATCTGCCTTTGTATTGTGTGCCTTGTCTGCCTATGAAAGGCATTCAGTGGCGTACTAACCCTGACTCTTTTCTCTAATTGTGTACAACTGAAGAAAATACGAAGCTGGAATTGAGAAATTATTTACTTGCAGTTTATTCAAGTCTAATTTTCTTTTGTGAATGTTTTCTCTTGACTGGTCTGTTTAATTGTAGTTTTTGCTTTTACTGCTGGGAAAGGATGGAACTTAAATAATGATAGATGAAACCTGAAAATGCTAATTATTGTACTACGCAATAGGCAGCTAAGCTGCAACGCGTAAATGCCCTTGAGTGTAAGTAATTTCAACTGATTACGCTGTTGTAAATGGAAGAAGGCACTTGGTTTTGGAGGTGCTTGATGAGAAGTCGCAAGTTTAGAGGACAGCACATGTAGAACTGTGGATGAATTAAATTTTTAATTTTGATCATTTTCAAAAGTGCAATAATTTTGTAGGAGTGTATATAATCAAGATTTTAAAATATTTTGATAGATTTTAAAAGTTATAGGATATTTAATATTAATAAATTTAAAAAAAAGTTTATAAAATTAAGAGATATTTAATTAGTACTTTTAAAGAGGTAATAAAAATAAATTTATATTTAAAAAGTGTGGAATTTTGTGGACATTTAATAATTTTTAATAATTTTTTTTATTTATATCAATCAATAAAAAGTTATTCAGAGTAAAAGATTTAAAGTGTCATAAAATTAATTTAATTATTGCTATTTTAATTTATTTTTATATATATTTTTATTTTTGTTTATCATAATTTTTTATTATATATATTAGATAAATATTTTTTTATGGATTGTGAAAGAATTTATTAGCTAAAAAAATATTTGATATGTTTTTTTATTTGAAATTAATATAATAAATATCTTAATTATTTTTAAAAAAATTAATTAAAGACATCCACTTTTAAATAATTATTTTAAAATTTTATTTTATTATACGATAAAAATTAATTTATTAGGTTAAAATATGTATATTAAAATTAATAAAAATTATTTAATGTCAATAAAAATTATAAAAAGTCTTTCAAAATAAAGTCTATAAAATCATTAACAAATTTATAAACTCTATAAAAATCTTCCAAATAAAGTCTATAAAAAATTATTACTCTATAAAAGTTATTAAAGGGTCTATAAAATTATTCGATTAAAAAAATCTATAAATATTTTTAAAAGTCCGAATTGAATTCACCCTCTTAGAGATCGAAGAGTAATGACGAAGAATAATAACGAAAGTTTGGATTTAGATACAGCTACTAAGGTCATATGACATGAGAATTCAATGTTTACCCACAGACTGCATATGCTTATCTACATTGCATCAAGTTAACGTTTTCTTTGTTCATCTGTTTGCCAAAAAATTGTCTGCATGTCAATTTAACTACTGCAAAGGGTGGACCGAATAGCCTTGCTAGTTCCTTATGGAGAGTTAATAATAACAGAAATGATTGCCCAACCAGATTTGCAGCAAACATTGCGAGAACTCGCTCGCTTAATGCTGTCTAATCCCTTGTGCTTCTACGTCATTTTGCTCTTCTTCCTTCTCCTTCGTCGTAAACTCACGAAAGGTGGCAGTAGCAATCTCAAGTTACCTCCTTCCCCGCCAAAGTTGCCGATAATTGGCAACCTTCACCAACTTGCCAAATTACCACACCGTGCCCTCCATGCTCTCTCAAATAAGTATGGCCCTCTAATGCTCTTGCATTTGGGCCAAACTCCAACTCTTGTGGTTTCATCTGCAGAGGCAGCTAAAGAAATTATGAAAACACAAGATATTGGGTTTTCAAACCGACCCAAAAGCACAGCTGCAGATATCTTCCTCTTTGGCGTTCTCACCCTATGGTGAATACTGGAGACAAGTTAGGAAAATTGCTGTCGTTGAATTTTTTAGCCTCAAAAGGGTGCAGTCTTTTGAGTCTGAGAGAAGAAGTTGAAGTTTTGGTAGATAAGATCCGCAGTGCATGTCTACTTGAATCTTCTTCTGTCAACCTAAGTGAGATGCTGCTTCTTGTTTCAAACAACATAGTTTCGAGATGTGTTCTTGGTCGGAAGGCTGAAGAGGATGGTGAGACAAGGAAGCTTGGAGAGGTAATGAGAAAGATGACGGTACAATTTACAGATTTCAGTTTTCAGAACACAATTCCATTCTTGGGTTGGATGGATAATGTTTCAGGCTTAATTGCACGCTTGAAATCAACTTCTGGAGAGATGGATACTTATCTTGACCAGGTAATTGAAGAAGAGCGTAGGAATTTAGCCCGTCATGATGTAGAGTCTGCTAAGAAAACTTTCGTGCATATCCTCCTGCAACTTCAAGAAAACGGTACGCCTGATCTTCAGCTCAATCAAGACAACCTCAAAGCAATCTTAACGGTAGGCCTCAGTCTCACTCGATATGTTTCTTCCTTTCGTTCGTTGCTAAAACTTTCACCATTTATATGTTCTTGACAGCAAAAAAATTACAGGACATGCTTGTAGGTGGAACCGAGGCAACAAAAATTACGATGGAATGGATGATGTCGGAACTTGTAAAAGACCAAACTGTGATGAGGAAAGTGCAAGATGAAGTAAGAAGAGTTATAGGAAATAAAGTGAAGGTGGAAGCAGCAGATGTTGATAAAATGATCTACCTAAAACGTGTAATAAAAGAGACTCTGAGATTGCATCCTCCTGCTCCTCTACTTCTTCCTAGAGAAACATCATCAACTGTTGAATTGGGAGGTCACAGGATTCCTCCCAAAACAACAGTTCTCGTCAATGCAATGGCAATTCAGACAGACCCCAACTTGTGGGACAGGCCAGAAGAGTTTTTTCCTGACAGGTTTGAGAACAACCCAATTGATTTCAAAGGCAAAGACTTCCAGTTTATTCCATTTGGTGGTGGGAGAAGAGGTTGCCCAGGCATGTCGTTTGGGGTTGCTTCATCAGAATTTGTTATTTCTAATCTTTTGTGTTGGTTTGATTGGAAGTTGCCTCTTGGTAGTGAAGATTATGGACTGACAGTTTGCAAAAAAATTCCTCTTCATGTTGTACCAACCATGTACTCACCATGATCAACGTAGGTAGCAAGCAGTAAATACATTTGCTCTTGTATATGTTGCGGTTGCTGTTTTCTTTTTCTGTTGTTGCTAGTCCACTGTACAATGAAAAGAAGACTGAAAATTATATGTTTTATGCTAATAGGATTCTCCTCAATGCAACTCTTTGCCAAGAGGGCTAAACATATAGCATCTCCTAATGGATAATCACCCCTCCACTCCAAAACTGGATCCATGAATTCTTTCCGCCCATTTGTAATGACCTCACCATTTGTGAGGTACTCAGGTATCAAATTTCCTTCTCTGCAGGAGCACATTTCTGTGCTGAATTACACCAGAATGCTCTGCACCACTTTAGGTGTCTCCTACTCTTGAATTATATGGCCTTAATTTTTTTAACTTTCCAATGTGGATTTTTTTACCTACATATACTCCTCATGCTTCAACACCTGCTCCAAGAAACACTTCAGAATTTGACTGAGTTGAATGTGTTCCAACAGGCTCCACTTTCCTTAAAGGAGTGATCACTTCTTTAAGATCAGGAGAGTTATTGAGGACAGAGCCATTCTCCCTAGTTATATTTGGAGCCTCCTTGGTAGGAACGAGCAACGTTGTTGTAGGATAAATTGCATCATATTTTTTCAGATTATTGGCGTCCCAGATCACTTCCTCAAGAATTCTAAATTCACCAGCAATTATATCGGTGTGATCTCCCTTCATTACAGGATCTGTTACAAGATACTTCACCCCACTTACTAGTTGATTTGTATCAGGACAGGCACATCGAATGTGATCATTGATCAGAAAACTACTGTCAGGATTATTACCCCTTAAGCCTGTATTATCCTCGACCAGACTTTGTGCTCTCACCAACCCTTCAAAGATTCCACAAGCAACTGGATTAACCGAATCTGTGCTGGAAAAATTGTACATGAAGATAGTTCGAAACAACCCACCGAGACAATGGCAGGTAACAGGGATGATAACCTCTCGTCCGAGTGACAATTCCCTGGAGTCGTTTTCTTTCATTTGGTTGGCATTGAGAAGATCAGATTGGCTAAAATTAAGAGAGACGCTATGGAGGAAATTGAAACTTTGTTGGGTTCTATAGAACCCCAGTTATTTGAGTTGCAAATATAATTGGAGGCCGGGTTTAGTGATTGTGAGGTACAGTTGGAATTGTCATAGAATTGTTTAGAAAATATGGGATTGTTGAGAAAGATAACAGAGAAAAAAAGATGAATTTTGAAGGAAAAAGCATCACTGATAGTTGCAAGCCCGGTGATTAAATTAAGTGTTACAGACTGTAATCATAGGCTGTAATGTTACAGTCTGATTGTCAGAATAAATGGCTCTGACAGTCAGACTATTACAGCCTGTATAACTGACTTTCTAGCCACTGCAGAAGACTTTCTAGTCATAATGTTACAGTCTGATTGTCAGACTGAAGGGCTC
>CATIWM010182475.1:0-11356 GCA_949671775.1 Mallotus repandus
CTTCAGACCCAATAATAACAACCTGATTTTAACATTAAATCCACAAATTAGGCCTGCTCTATATAGAAATGCAAAATGGGCGAAAATGTTAGCTTAATATGAAAATGCATTATGATTAACACATGATTAGAATAAAAGCACTGATTATTAAGACAATAATTACTATAAAATATATATATAAATATGTGACAACAAATAACATAAAAAATAGTCAAAACATAATAAAATAAGTAAATTGCACATGCAAAAGAAATAGAGGGAGGAAAAAATATTACAATTGGGGGGAGGAAAAAATATTACAACCTTTGGAGCATGCAAAATAAAGACAAAATTGACAAAATGAATAAATTGCAAAATAAATAAAAAAACTAAACAGACTTCTCAAATTGGGGTAAAATTTGGGTGATTAATAATCACCCAAATATAATCCTGAAAAAATTAAATTATTTAGCTCTTCACAAGTAAAATAAAGCCTACAAAAAGGAAGACACAAAATTAATTCCATAAAAAAAAAACACAAATAAAGATGATTAAGCAAATAAATATTTAGTTAAACAACACATCAAGATAATAAAATAAGAAAAATAAAAATACAAAAATGTAGAAATACACACAAAAAACACCAATTATTCCAAAACATATAAAAGATCAAAGTTAACTCAAATATAAATCTAACAATTATCAAAAATTTATAGATAGGGTTTTTTTTTTATGCCAACAAGACGGCACGCAGCTTCATATTGTCGGTTAGGAATTTTTTTATTTTTATTTTTATTAATTTCTATTTTATTATATATAAATTTACATTATTTATTTTTTTCCTTTGAAGGATTTATAAATTAAAACAATCTATCTATATCTATAATTTTATTTACAATATATACTAATAAACAATCACGCGTTTCACACGTGAACAAAAAATTTATTAGATCCATGATATATAGTAAAATAATATTATGACCATAATTAATCATAAGATGATAAAAAATTATTAGTTTTTTAATAAAAAATTTAAAAATAGTAAAAGTTATATTTTCTTTATACAACAATTTAAATATTACAACCCTGAACTTATAATTTATTACAATTTTATTAAGTTCAACTGATAATTAAATAATAAATATTAATTAATTTAATTTTAAATCTTTTTTGTTAAATTTTATAAAAAATATAAAAATGATAATTATACTATTTTTCTTAAAAAAAATACTTTCAATAACTTATATGTTCTATTTGTTATCCATTAATTTTTTATTTATAAAAATATCTACTTTTAAAATAAATTATATACTTTTTCTATTTTAATAAAGTTATTAATTTTGATTTTAATTATTTACTTATTAAATTTAATATAATAAGACTTATAAAATTATGTTATCTAATTTGAGTTATATTAGATAAAATATAAGTAGATCTAATTAAAATAGAAAAATATATATTTTTAACAAAATTGAAGGTTTATGTGAAAAATGAATTTTTGAAAAAATTAGTATAAATGGGTAATTTTTATATTTTAGTTGAAATTATTGTTAATTATTATGCTTTGGATAGTTTTTGAGTAATAAACAGTATTAAAATAATTTATATGAATTATTTCCTATTTTTAGCTAATTATTAGTAAATTCCGGAAAATTGTTGAAATTTAGCAAATTATTTGATTTTAATTGAAATTGTTGTTAATTATTTGGTTTTAGACTATTTTTTTTATTAATAAAGGTATGAAAAATAATTTTTATAGTTATTTTCAATTAATTGTTAATTAGTGATAATTTTGGGAAAAAATATATGGAAAATAAACTCATTTATTATTTTTAAGTTAAATGAGTATTTTATTATTTTTATGATATTAATAAGTGATTTAATAATTATTTACAATTTATGTTGATTTAATTGTAAAATGGAATTTTATTCCATTTATGAATTTTATTAGCAAAATATTATTAAAAAATAGAATATTATCATTTATTTGGAAAATGTATGTTTTTAATATTTTTATGAGATATTTTGATGATTTGAGAAATTATTATATTATTTTATTGATTGAGAATTGTGTTGGTTCTTGGTTGGGCAATGATTGTAGTTCGGGGTCCCAACCTGAGAAATTGAATTGTGAATTTTTAGAAGTGTGTTTGCGTGCAGGATCGACTCTACTTTTAGTAGAGAGATGTCCATTTTACAAAGGAGACTCTGCCAAATTTTCGGTAGATTTCTCGTAAAATGTGACATCGGGTCGGTCTTAAGTTTTGAGTCTTAGTCGAGTCATTTCTTAGATCGAGTCATTCTTTAGAAATCTCTAAAGTATAAAATTAGGAATGTACCTCTAATTTTTTATTTATTATTATCTTCTTTTAGCTACACTGTGAGCTAAGCCTTCTAGACCGGGCCAGTCGAACCGAAGTAGAGGAGCGTATACTTGTGAGTTATTATTATATGTATGCATGATATATAGAATTCATGATTTGGTATCCATATTTTGAATAAGTACGAATTGATTGTTATTTATTATGATTTTATATATGCATACCTTTATATTTCATAAATATGATCATACATGCATATATATATTTTCATAAGAATATTTAAAAGCAAATTCTAATTTCGTAGTATGGATGCATATATTTATGATGAATTATTTATTTATTTCGATTAAAATATTTTTGGAGAATAGCCGTAGAACGTGCTACCTAGTGGGCTACACTAGGACTGTGTGCGCACCAGTACGTTAGGATACTAGGTTTGATATTCGATCAATATTATGGAATTTATGATTCTTGAATTATTGAAATTGTGGTTGAAAGTGGTATGACTGCGGGAGCTCGGTTGACTTAGTGTCTCGGGGCCAGTCATGTCGGCAGTGATACTGGGGGAGCTCGGTTGACTTATTGTCTCGGGGTCTGTCCACTGTCAATTTGGAAAAGAGAAATATTTTGGTATTTAAGTGAGCCTGTTGGCTAGTGAGGTTCAAAGATCGAGCTTGTGAAATTTTTAGGGTTATGCTCCGATCCTCTAGTAAAACAAATCTTGAAAAATATTTTCAGGCATCTGTGTGGATTGTATGTATATTTATATAAATATAAAGATACGAATATTTTTATTGATGTTTGTGCGTACGTGCATTAAGTTGCATGCATATATATAATAATGATTCACTCAGTGAGGTCTGACCCCCTCATTTATTTATTTTTTTAAGATCCTTATAGTCAGACCTTGTATAGTAGTAATCTTCACCGGACTCTTTCTTCCCCGGTTGACTTATGTAAATTTTGTACTGTCATCTTTTCTTGTATTTTATTCGACGCTGCAGTAGTAGTATATCTTGTGTAGTATATAATGTTGTTGTAGACTGAAATCATGTATTAAAATATTTGTGTAAATATTTTATTATAATATGATAAAGAGTTTTTTATATTATTAAATATTTTAATTCTGAGGTATTTTTATATATGTGATGAATGTTTTATTTTTTGTTTAAGGCTTGCTACGGGTTCTGAATTTGTGTGAATTCCCGTTCCATAGCGCCGGTCATGACTCCCGGGTTTGGGTCGTGACAAACGGACATCTCTCTACTAAAAGTAGAGTCGTTCCTGCACGCAAACACACTTCTAAAATATTCACAATACAACTTCTCACGCTGAGCTCCCGAACTACAATTATTGCCCAACTGATAACTAACACAATTTACAATCAATAAAATAATATAATAATTTCTTGAATCACCAAAATATATCATAAAAATATTTAAAATATTTATTTTCCAAATAAATGATAAAATTCTAGTTTTTAATAATATTTTGCTAATCAAATTCATAAATGGAATAAAATTCTATTTTTCAATTAAATTAGTATAAATTATAAATAATTATTACACTTATTAATATCATAAAAATAATAAAATATTCATTCAACTTAAAAATAATCAATAAGTTTATTTTCCATATATTTTTTTTTCCAAAATTATCACTAATTAACAATTAATTGCAAAGTAACTATAAAAATTATTTTCATACCTTTATTAATCAAAAATAGTCTAAAACCGAATAATTAACAATAATTTCAATTAAAATCAAATAATTTGCTAAATTCCAATAAATTTCCAGAATTTGCTAACAATCAGCTAAAAATAGTAAATAATTCATAAAAATTATTTTAATACTATTTATCATTCAAAAACTGTCCAAAACATAATAATTAACAATAATTTCAACAAAAATATAAAAATTACTCATTTATACGAATTTTTCAAAAAATTCATTTTTCACATAAACCTTCAAAAATTCATAATAAAAAGTCCACACATAATTTCAATAAACTTCCTTCACGAAGTTTGCTCAAAATACAACAAAGAATTTATTAAAAATATAAAAAAAAATTTGACCTGAGACTGTCCGGAAGAGTACCGTGAACAATAACCCGAACGTCAAAATATTAAAAATCGAATTATTAAAAAATAGTGTAGTTTCTAGAGTCGAAACTCAAAACGGTTTGAAGATTGGAGAAGCCTAGAGGAAGAGCTTTCAAAAGAGACCAACATCGCCAGCAGAGGTGGTCGGAATCATCACCGGCGAGCTCCACACCAATCTGGCAAAAAATAAAACGGGAAGAGAAAGAGAGGAGGAGGTGACAAGAGATGGAGGTGACTGCTGTTGGTGGCTAGTGGCTGTCCGGCAACATCCTTGGTGGCTGGCGGTGACCGGAGAAGCTGGTGGTGGTTGGTGGTCGGGTGGGTGGAAGGAAATGAAGAAGAAGAAGAAAAAGAAGCTAAAGTCACGTTTTTGACTTTTTTTTTTAACAAAACAAGTTATTTTAAAATAACAAATATCTTCCCAAAATTTATTTATACATATAAACACATACATCAACATAATTATTTGAAATATATTAAAATATTCCATTTACTACAATTCCGTAAAAATAAAACTATCACTATAAATCTCCACCACAATTTATTTTAATAATAAATCACATAATATTTTAAAACTAATACTATTAACACAATTAGTAAAATTTATTAAACTACACAATTAATTATTTCATAAAATAATCAAATAATAATTAACTCGTTGACATTCACAATTTAATTAAATAAATAATTATAATAATATTCGACACAAAAATTTCAAATTTAATTTCATTAATAATCAAATATCATAATTTAATAAAAATAAAATAATTATTAGCACCACAAATCCCAGAATTTAATTTTATAATTTTATAAATTCAGGTTATAACAATCTTCCCCCCTTACAAAAATTCGTCCTCGAATTTGAAATATAAAAATGAAAACAATAATTCATCGAGGAAAAAAGGTAAGGGTAAGCCACCCGCATCCAAGCCTTAGTCTCCTACGTGTGCTCCTCCGCGTTGTTGTTCCTCCACAACACTTTGACCATCAGAATCCGCTTCGAACGCAACTGGTGAACTTGATAATCAACAATCGTAACTGGTTCTTCCTCGTACGTCAAATCTTCATTCACTTCCACGCTCTGAGGCTACAACACGTGCAAATAATCTAAAATATACCTCCTGAGCATTGAAATGTGGAACACTGGATACACTTGTGACAAATTCAGAGGCAAAGCCAACCGATAGGCAACCATGCCAACTCTCTCCAGAATCTCAAAAGGCCCAACGTATCTCGGTGTCAACTTTTCTTTTTTGCCAAATCTCATAACACCCTTTATAGGTGACACCTTCAAGAATACAAAGTCCCTAACTTGAAAATCCACATCTCTGCACTTTGGATCCGCATAGCTCTTCTGCCTACTAGCTGCTATTTCCAATCTCCTTCTGATCGAAGCGACTTTCTTAGACGCATCTGGGATAATTTCTTGTCCAGTTAGCTCTCTTTCACCAACTTCATTCTAGCACAGAGGAGATCTACATTTCCTTCTGTATAAAGCTTCATACAGTGCCATCTCAATACTGCTATGGTAGCTATTATTGTAGGCAAACTCTACTAGTGGCAGATGATCATCCCAACTACCTCTAAGATCCATTACACACATTCTCAACATATCCTCAAGTGTCTGGATTTTTCTCTCAGATTGACTATCTATCTGAGGGTGAAAAGCAGTACTGAAATCAAGTCTAGTGACCATTACTTCTTGCAATATCTGCCAAAATCAAGAGGTAAAAATAGAACCTCTATCAGAAATAATGGAAACAGGCACTCCATGGAGCACACAATATGCTTGATGTAAAATCTAGCCAATTTAGCCACTGGATAAGTAGCTTTAACTAGCAGAAAATGAGCTGATTTAGTTAGCTTGTCCACTATAACCCAAACATAATTGTATCTATTTCTTGAACGAGGCAACCCTATCACAAAGTCCGTAGTGACTCTCTCCCATTTCCACTCAGGAATCGGAAGAGGCCAAAGCTTCTCAAAAGGCTTCTGATGCTCAGCTTTCACTTGCTGATAAATCAAACACTTAGAGACAAAATTAGCTATATCCTTCTTCATTCCATCCCACCAATAAAGATCCTTTTATGTTGTGGTACATCTTAGTAGTGCCTAGATGTACACTATAGGCTGCAAGATGAGCTTCTTCTAGGATCTCTTCTCTCAAATTATCCACATCAAGAACACATAATCTTCCATTAATCCATAAAACACCTTAATCATCAAGGCTAAAATCAGTGAATTTCCCTTCATGAATCTTCTCCACAAGCTCTACCAGAATATGATCTCGGCTCTGAGATGCCTTGATCCTATCCCTCAACACTGATCTAATTTTGAACTGAGCTAGCAATCCCCCTGATTTGCTTATCTTCATCATCAATCCTTGATCCATTAACTGATGCATTTCTTGGATCAAAGGTCTTCTCTCCACACTAATGTGAGCAAGACTACCCAAGGACTATCTACTCAAGGCATCTGCTACCACATTAGCCTTACCTGGATGGTATAAAATATCACAGTCATAATCCTTCAGAAGTTCCAACCATCTCTTTTGCCTCAAGTTTAGATCTCTTTGTTGGAAGATATACTTCAAACTCTTCTGATCAGTGTAATTCTCAGAAGTTACCCCGTACAAATAATGTCTCTAGATCTTAAGAGCAAATATCACTGCAGCCATCTCTAGGTCACGAGTAGGATAATTCTATTCATCCTTCTTCAATTGTTTGGACGCATAAGCTACTACCCTACCATTCTGCATCAACACACAACCTAGGCTAACTCTAGAAGCATCACAATATACAGTGAACTTATCCTCTCTATTAGGCAAAGTTAACATTGGAGCTATGGTCAACTTCTCCTTTAGAAGCTGAAAACTGTTCTCATAAGTCTCTGACCACATGACCTTCACATTCTTTTGAGTTAGGCGGGTTATAGGTGCTACAATTCTCGAGAAATCCTGAACAAATCGCCTATAGTACCCTGCCAAACAAAAGAAACTTTGAATCTCAATGATTGTTGTCGGTCTAGGCTACTCAGACACTGCTTTAATTTTTTGTGGATCAACCTGAATACCATCCTTAGACACTACATGCCCAAGGAATGCTACACTCTCCAACAAGAAATCACACTTCAAGAATTTTAACATAAGGCTGATATTCTCTTAGTGTCTACAACACTGTCCGCAAGTGATATACGTGTTCTTCCATACTCTTCAAATACACCAGTATATCATCAATGAACACCACTACAAACTGATCCACAAATGGTCTGAACACTCTGTTCATCGGATCCATGAAAGCAGCTGGTGTAATAGTTAACCCGAAGGACATCACCAGAAGCTCACAGTGGCCATATCTAGTACGGAATGTTGTTTTAGGAATGTCAGCTTCAGTGATCCATAACTAATGATAACCTAACCTCAAGTCAATCTTGGAGAAGAACTATGCACCTTGAAGTTGGTCAAACAAATCATCTATCCTCAGAAGAGGATACTTGTTGTTGATTATCACCTTATTTAGCTCTCTGTAATCAATGCATAGTATAAGTGTACTCTCCTTCTTCACAAACAGGACTGGTGCACCCCAAGGAGAAACAATGGGTCTAATGAAACCCTTATCTAGCAAATCTTGCAATTGCTCCTTTAACTATTTCAACTCAGCAGTAGCCATCCTATAAGGCAGCATCGAGATAGGAGTCGTGCCCAGAATCACTTCAATGCAAAATTCTATCTCCCTGTGAGGTGGTAAACTCAACAATTTATCAGGAAGACATTAGAAAACTCACATGCTACTAGAACATTTGAGATGGATGTCTTCTCCACAGTAGTATCCCTGACTAATGCCAAATATCCCTGACATCCTTTTCTTAGCATCTTCCTAACTGTGATGGCGGATATAAGATTCTGAGGTGCAGAACTTTTGTCACCCATAACCTTAAATTCTTCATCATAAAATATTCTAAAAATCACCTCTTTACTCCGATAATCAATGGTGGCATAGTGCTGAGACAACCAATCCATTCCAAGGATCACATCGAAATCCATCACATCCAGTAACACCAACTCCACTGACAACTCTCTACCTTCTACCAACACAGGACACCCAAGAAGAATAACATCAGTGTCCAACGAATTACTTAAAGGCATGGCAACCGATAAAGGAACTGCCATCCTGACGGCTTGCTAACCCGACTTCGACGAAAAAGTAAGAGATATAAAAGAATGAGTAGCGAAACTATACCTGCTATGTCTGCATTGGTTGGCTGAGCATCCTGATATGTGAGAGTGAAAACTCTAGCCTGGCCTCTACCTCCCTGCTAATTGGTAGAAGCCTACCCAAATCCTTTGGCACTGCCTCTACCTCCTTTGCCTCACCCCTGCTTGGCCACAAACTGAGAGGTGCTCGAGTATTGGAATAGCGGCAGCTGGAACTGAGCTGGAGCTACACTAGCTGCAGACAATTGAGGGAAGTACTGCTGAAAACCTGAATAAGGGCATGCTCTGGCAAAATTTCCCGTCTGTCCACATCGAAAATATGCCCCCAAAGCCATATAACACTGTCCCTGATGGACTCTCCCACACAATTGGCAAGCACTGGCTGCAGATCCTGTGCTGCCATAACTAAAACTTTGGCTGCTGCTACTGCTGATAGCACCAGAACAAAATCTGATAAATATGCAGGCTCCACTATGGCCATGTCTACATCTCCCGTGGACCTTATGCTAAGGTCTCCAGCCTTGTTGAAATAAAGGCAGCATAGGTCGTACTACCTGAGGTATAGTTGCTGCACCCTACTGAACTCCTAGTGCATAGGCAGCTTCTTCAAAATTCTGGTATGTAGGTTCCTCATCCTGTAGCTCTCCCTGTCTACGGTGACCTGCCACTCCTTTGAGTCTGTCTCTACCCTTACCCCTATGCTTAACTGGTAGCTCAGGGGGTTGAGCTTCATCCTGGGAAGACTACATTCTTGGCCTCATCGACCGGTGGAGCAACTCACGCTCGCCACATTTCGAAAGAAAAAGAAATAAAACACACAATACATACAATTCAGTCAACAACAAACATCCTAATGGTTATGCAAAAAACTAAAAGCAATAAAGACTTTTCAAAGACATAATCAAACCTAATCGATGTAGTAGTTTCAAAGAAAACTCAACTCTACTAACCTAGGTCCATAATACTAAACCTAGGCTCTGATACCAACTTTGTCACAACCCAAACCCAGGAGTCATGACCAGCACTAGGGAGCAGGAATTCACGCAAATCCTAAACCCGTAGCAAGCCTTAAACACAATTTAAACATTCAACATACAAATAAAAATACCTCAGAATTAAAACTTTAATAATATAAAAAAATTCTCCAATATTAATATCTTAATAAAATATTTTACAACGGACAGGTGCATAACCTCAGTCAAAATCATTATAACGTACTGCAACAAATACATACTACTATTGCAGCATCTAATTAATACAAGAAAGGATAGTCTATAATTTACATAAACCAAATGGAGAAGAAAGAGTCCGGGGAAGAGAACTACTATACGAGGTCTGACTATAAGGACACTGAAAAAATAATTGAGGGGGGTCAGACCCCACTGAGTGAATTATTATTATATATATGCATGTAACCTAATGCATGTACACACAAGCATCAATAATAATATTCGTATATTTATATTTATATAAATATACATACATTCCACACATATGCTTGAAAATATTTTTCGTAATTTATTTTACTGGAGGATCGAAGCAGAACCCTAATATTTCTGCATCCTTAATCGTTGAACCTCACTTGCCAATAGGCTCACTTAAATACTAAAATATTTCTCTTTTCCAAATTGACAGTGGACTGGCTCAGAAACACTGAGTGAACCGAGCTCCCGCAGTCTCATTGTTGGCATGACTAGCCCTGAGACACTAAGTCAACCGAACTACAGCAATCATGCTTCTCAACCATAATTCTCAATATATCATTTAATCATCAATCAATATATCATATCCTAGCATCTAACGTACTGTTGTGCAACAGTCCTAGTGTAACCCACTAGGTGGCATGTTCTACGGATATCCTCCAAAAATATTTTATTCCAAATAAATAAATAATTCATCATAAATATACGCATCCATATTACGAAATTAAAATTTGCATTTAAACATTCTTACAAAAACATATATAGGCATGTATGATCATATTTATGAAATATAAATGTATGCATATATAAAATCATAATAAATAATAATAAATTCATATTTATTCAAAATATGGATGCCAAATCATGAATTCTATATGCCATGCATACATATAATAATAACTTACTGGTGTGCGCTCCTCTACTCTGATTTTGCTGGACCGGTCCTGAAGGCCTAGCTCGCGGTACAACTAAAAGAAAAATTATAATAAATAAATAATTAGAAATAAATTCCTAATTTTATAATTTAAAGATTTCTAAAGAACGACTCGATCTAAAACCCGAGTCTACTAAGACCTAAAACTTAAGACCAACCCGATGTCACATTTTTTGAAAAATCTACCGAAATTTTGGTAGAGTCTCCTTTGTAAAATAGACATCTCTCTACTAAAAGTAGAGTCATTCCTGCATGCAAACACACTTCTAAAATATTCACAATACAACTTCTCGGGTTGGGCCCCTGAACTACAATTATTGTCCAACCGATAACCAACACAATTCACAATCAATAAAATAGTATAATAATTTCTCAAATCACCAAAATATCTCATAAAAATATTAAAAACGTTTATTTTCCAAATAAAGGATAAAATTCTAGTTTTTAATAATATTTTACTAATCAAATTCATAAATGGAATAAAATTCCATTTTACAATTAAATTAGCATAAATTGTAAATAATTATTAAAATCACTTATTAATATCATAAAAATAATAAAATACTCATTTAACTTAAAAATAATAAATAAGTTTATTTTCCATA
>CATIWM010182485.1:0-14401 GCA_949671775.1 Mallotus repandus
TTTGAACTTCCAATGAGGATAATCGCTACCATCAAAGAATGGTCTAAGAGAAGAGATGTTTTCACTCCCCATGATCTTGTATTCTAGCAATGAAGTTCCTAGAATTCAAGCTCTAATACCAAATGAAAATGCCCTAGAGGGAGGATGAATAGGGCTGTCAAACAAAAATCAAAACTTAAAAACAGGTAAGCAAAAATGAAAGAATGTTGAGAAAGAAGAATGATGAACACAAGTATTTAAGGAGTTCGGATTCTCAACAATCCTACATCTCCACCCTAACGTATCCCCAAGTTAGGATTTTGAATCACCACAATCTATTCCCTTAGATTAATTTTTACAACTTGAGTTTTAGGCTCGACTCAAACCTTACAACTTGAATTTTCAAGGCTTGCTCAAAAACTGATTCACAAGTGTTTTCAAGGCTTACACTAAAACCACATTCCCAAGTGTTTTAATGGCTAAACACTTAAACCAATTCCTTTAGAATAGAACCTCACTTCCCTTTTCTTTAACCCCAAAAAATAGAAGAATAAGAATTTCTATTCTAACACTCACCAAACTCTCACAAGAGTTAATCAAATACAAGAATAAATTAAAGAGAATTTTGAGCTTTAATTGAATGCTTGAGAATGTATATATGAGCAATAAGTTTCTTAACCTCTAAATGATCTTTAGAGGTTGTATTTATAGTTGAGCAATCCAATTATAGCTGTTAGAAATAATAATTTTCTGTCCAACAAATTCAAACTTCATTTAGATGAAATTTGTACTTTTAGCCTGCAAAAACACTGGTCCCGATCTAGATATTCAAAAATATGTCTGTTATAGTTGTTAGGTTTGTAGACAGCCTTGATCCTGATCATGACTGACCTGATCCCAGTCAAGATCACACTTGTCCTAGTCAGGACATCAGCCCGGGATATGTTCTGGATAAATTCTTCAATTTGATGCAATTTTGGTCCCGGTCGGGACTTGCATGGTCTCGGTTGGGATCATGATTTTTTGACATTTAAGACAATCGAATCAGCCTTGGATTTCTTCATGAAAGTTGTAGGTATTTGTCTTAACTTTTTATAATACTTTAAATCATCTCAATTGGACATCTGTAGCTCAACATATTGTTGAAATACTAAGAGATGCTCATATTGAAATAAAAACTGCATATGCTGAATTTAACTAAGGATTTCCATACCAAAATGAATTCATATTTTGACAAGTAAGATCAATTTAGAAAGCTTGTGATGTCTAATTAAAATGTTAAGAATACAATTTTCTCATTTAAAAGGTCTAAGGCTTCCGAAATCTTCCTGGAATCCAGAAGGTTGATTTAGCCCAAAAGCATGTTTAGCTTCATTTTGATTTCCATTATAGTCCTACCTTATACACAATTAAACAAATATGTTAAATGCTTAAAATCAAGTTTGTTAATATCAAAATTAAAATTAATTATTGCTAAGGTCAACAAGTCAGAAAGCTCGAAATAGAGTGACTTGAAGCTGCAACTTGCCCGACGAACTTTACAAGTCACTACTCAAAATCCAAAGATGGATAAGTTGAGCATAGAAACATCAAAAGTCACCAAGTGATCCAGAGCTCCAACATCAAGAACGTTACAAATACAATGATTGAGAATGACTAAAGGCACACGTACCGTATGGAAGTGCGATCTTCAACTTTAAGCAAATCGTGGAAGACGTGGCCACAGTGGAAGCATGGCAGATGGCAGAAATAGAAATATACAAGGGATAATGATAGAACACTACATAATGTTGAAACTCCACGCTGAGTATCTACTCGTTCGTCGGACACCGACTTCATGCACATTAACCAGGCATGCACCGAGCCTTCAGGTACCGAAGATCTCATAAGCTCTGAATACTGAACAACCACCGAAGCGTCGAGCATTGTGCTTCAAAACATCAAAATAGTTGGTCATCTGGGTCTGGTTTCAGAAAGAAATTAACCGGCTGGATGATCATTGTAACAACCTGTATGGCAATGGAAGACTTAAAGATGGAAGACTGAGGTAGCCGGTGACTCCATGAATCAAGACTAATACCTATACTAGTGAAATATTATGTCACTAGAAATTCCTCTAAAGCCGTAACAGAAAATTGAAGTCAGTCGCCTAACTTCCCGCGAGAGACTTGGTTCTTTGAATGATTACAATGTTCTTTCAGAAGCTCGGAATAGCAGAGTCAAACTTGGATTAAGAACGGATCCAAACTTGGAAAAGAATGGAAATAGAAGTACGAACGTCGAATCTATGGAACAAGATACATCTTCAGACCTCTATACAAAAAAAAAAAAAAATAAGAGCAACGATGCAATATTGTGGAAGATTTTACAAAGCCGAGATTCCATGCTATCGTCCCTTCATTCCTCCGTCACCAACCTCATAAACTGAGCTCCGACCACAACCTGTTAATACATTAGATCCAACATCAGAGAACAATGATAAAAACTACGACTGCAAGAGGTGTTTGCCAATGATTTTCTGAGCAGTGCAAATTCCCCTACTAGTAATTGGTTTAGAAGAGCTTTCAGCAAGGCACGGGTTAAGAGCTGGGCAACGAGCACTGGACTAAGGAGCATCCACCACCAAAACTTGAAGACAGTTGTTCACCTGAGTCAGACTCCCAGCAAATTCATTTTATTTTTGATAAAATAAACACTGAGCTGGACAGATAAAACCCAGGTCACTTGACCATGTTAAGTCGTTATATAAGTCTCACAGGCGATCTTGCTATTGATTACTGAGCTAAAAAGTCAAAGTTCAAGTCTCAGAGATTTGGTTACGAAGCTAGTCAAGCAGCCCCCGATACCAGATTCAGAACTGAAGTAAAAGGTTCCTTAATAATAAAAAAAATAAGTTGATGAAGATATATATAAGAAGTTAGATCTTAAACAATAGACGGATCCTCGAGCGTCGAATACCGAACATCTGCTTTTACGAACATCCATCAAAGTGACGAGCTTCAAAGCATTAAAGTATAAAGATAGTAGGGCATCCTAGTCCGAACATCAAAAAGTCCGAGCAGCAAGAATTTGAATCACAGCACTGAAGCCTACCAACTCTTGAACATCCGAGTATCCGAGACTCTGTTATCGCAGCCTTGGATATCCAGGCAACATCAAGCATTGAACATAAAATATCCGAGCATCTGAAACAGTCGGACATCAAGGTCTGATTCTCAAATATTCAAGTTCTAAACAATTGGGTCTGAATTATTTTGATTTTATTCTTGATGAGCATCGAAGCAGTGAAGCCTAGTTACAGTCGGACTTCCTAGTGAGTTACTCGGGTACTCAGTTCTGATCTCATTTAAAGCGAACACTGAGCTTGTTACCTATAGTCTGAATTACCAGACAACATTCAAGACACAAGAAGCATCGGAGCATTGAGTATTCGCTGATCTCCAAGCATTCATCGAGAGAGCCGAATACCGAACACACCGAGTACCACCAAAATATATACACTACTATAAACTGACCATCTCAAAAATCTCTTTTTGCAGATTTGCATGACAACAAACACAAGTCAAAGATAGATGAGCCATAACCTGGCCATAGCTCAGAGAGATGGACATGACATCCAGTATCAAATTCACTTGAACTTCAGTCCAATAGTAGGACTTGGGATACAAGTCAATTAATTTTTTAGCAAATTATTTGTTTTTATTAACAAAATTGCAGGCTATGTTCAGAACGGTCAAATATTAGAAACCATGCTAAGTTAATATTGATGGTGAAACTAACCATATTTTTTGATTGGTTATTATAAATATATTGCAATATATTTCAGGTCCCCAGTACTTATTTGTACTCAGATGAAGCAAATAAGCATTCATTCGATGATACCCTGACGACGAGAGCTTGAGGCTCATAAAAATTCATGAAGCAGGGCCAACCCGGAGTAAAATATGATGCAATCTCATCCCAATTATATCTGAATCTAACATTGGAATCAAATATGAGAACTGGACACTCATGCATATCAAGACATCCTTGAGGAATAAATTCAAGGCAGAACAAGGTGCCCAGTAAATGAAGACATAAACTCGGACAGTAACATAGATTTCCTTGGACAATCACATTACATAAACAAAAGATTATGGAGAGACCTTCAGATATTCAATAACAAGTGAACAACTTCAACGAACATAAATATTCGTTAAACTTGAAGGCGGGGCAAAAGCACATCAGAAATAAGTTCTCTTCTTTCTCAATAGTTTATTATTTTCACATCTTATTCTTACAAGAATAATTACATGTTGTCACACAAGCATGCTTACACATCTATACATAGATGTTTATACTAGAATATATTATTATAGTTTCATGCAAAACATGCATCAATTGCATTGATATATTTCTTAATTCAAGGATTAACCATCAATTGAGATCAATTAAACAATCCCATGATTGTTGTTCTCCTATCTATCGTTACAGATAAGGAAAATGTATTTACTGAAGATGCTACTTTAAGTACCAATTAATCCAAAAAATTGGACATTCTGATAATCTCACTAGACATCAACATTGCGCTCATATGCAAAAATTGTCAAATGACATCAGACACACTATCAAGCAACAATAAACAAGCACGTATTTATGCTCAAATGACAAATTGTGGCTCCCGCTCAAAATCGGATCAAACAATACTCATGCAAATCCTACTCTATAGCAAATCCTTGTTCATGGAAATCTTGGAGAGTGTTTAACAAAATTTAACGACGAAGTCAAGTATCCACTACATAGCTGTATAAACCAAAGCACAAATCTAAAGACAACCTAGCTAGCATCTTGCAGCATCCTCTATTCTAGAAACTATACAACCTTGGTCTTTCACTTGAACTACCAAGCTCATCTCACCATTCGGATTGGGCAAACCCAAATTTGGTCCTTCAAAGTCCACATTCCATCATTTCTCAAAACTACCATCCCACATTACTAAGCTTAGACTAAAAGAGCTTAAACTCACTACCAGGATCACAACATCCTTTCCTTTTGCAAAAATACTACAACAACAATGCTCGGTAAAATAAAGATCAACATCAGCAAAAATGTTTGAACTTAGCATCAATCACTATTCTGGCCAGAAAGTTGTCATCAACAAAGTTATCAGAATTCAAGCCAAGCAATATTAAAATATTCAAAATGGCACTCAAGCCGTGTTTCATAACACCAAGAGACTACATGGTCATAGGCACTCGGGCCGCGTTTCATAACACCAAGAGACTACACGGTCATAGGCACTCGGGCCGCATTTCATAATACCAAGAGACCATATGGTCATAGGCACTCGGGCCTCATTTCATAACACCGAGAGACCACATGGTCATAGGCACTCGGGCCTTGTTTTATAACACCGAGAGACCACACTGTCACAGGCACTCGGGCCTCATTTCATAACACAGAGAGACCACATGGTCACAGGCACTCGGGCCTTGTTTCATAACACTAAGAGACCACACGGTTATAGGCACCCAGGCCTCATTTCTATAACACCGAGATCTAAGCCTCGAGCATCAAAACTTTAGCAACTGAAGCTGGTCCCCAGGTTGCTGTATTGTACTGGGTTTAATCAACTCGAAGTCGGCACCCTCAGGTCATTTCAAGTCATTGAGGTATGGCACTCGGGCCTCGCTTCTATAGCACTAAACATCTAAGCCTCAAGCACTAAAAACTTCAGCAACGGTTGGTCCCGTCAGATCATTTCTATAACGAGTTAATCCCTCGGGTCATTTTATAACACCAAGCATCTTTTATTGAGCAATCTGCGTATCTATCATATCTCTACTCAGACATCATAAATTTTGAGACTCGGTACCAAACATCTTCAGCATCAGTGACTAAGGCTGGCCACCTTAGCTCACCCCTCAGCATCAGACACTCTTCAGCACTCATTAGTCTGAGCAATTGTCAGAGCTTCTTTGACATCAGAATCTCGGACATAAATATCCCAACAGACTTTCAGGGTAGACTCTTGATACCCTATATTAAGTATCCTATTCTAATAAGGATTATAATTCACCAAAGAGGAGGATTACTTGGAGAAGAAGAATACTCAATTAGGAAGATGCTCATAAAGGAAGTCTACTTCTCTCTTAAACAAGGCAATCCCTACTTAAGAAGGAATATTATTCCTAAAAGGTTTGGGTTAATATCTGCCTACATATACATCTCATATCATTCATAATCATCTCCACATTCCCATATCTTCACATTCTCATACTCTACATCAAGATATAACTCTACACCAAGCCATGGCTATCATCCCTTCATACACTCATTCTATTATATTTGCTTTATTATTTTCTCTATACAAATGCTGACTTAATCTTCGGAGTGTTTGTGGAGGAAACCCCACCCTTTACCCGTTCTTCTCGTCGATGCAGGTTCCACAAGCAAAAGATTTAATTCAGAGTTATCAATTCTTAAATGAGTGTTTTCTTTATTTTAAAATCTAAACTATTGGTTTTTATGTTTGCTTCAATAAGAAAAACCAGAGCTTCAATTCCCTTCAAGTAAAATCTTGGGTAAATTACTATTTACCCCTCTATTTTGGCCTATTATATTACTTTGTCTTGACATTCTAAAAATGTATTTATTCATCCTTATCTTTTGGTCAATTAAATTAAAAAGTCATTCTATTAGTTTTTCTGTTAATTAAACGTTAAATGGCTATAAAAAG
This sequence comes from Mallotus repandus, assembly GCA_949671775.1. Lineage (NCBI taxonomy): Eukaryota > Viridiplantae > Streptophyta > Magnoliopsida > Malpighiales > Euphorbiaceae > Mallotus > Mallotus repandus. The sequence goes on from CATIWM010182485.1 coordinate 6,698, forward strand.
ACTAAAATAACCCCTTTTATCAATTTTTCATAGATCCAAAAACAACCTCCTACTCCATTTTTTTTTCCTCAAAATTTTAGTTTCTATTTCTACTCCTTCCCCCCCCCCCCCCCCCCCCCCCCCCTCAAATTCATTCCCTCCACTAGTATCACTTTATTGCTCACTCCTCCACTCCATTGATGCTTTTGTTTCTCCTTTCTTTTTGTCTACCTTCTCCACTCATCACCTACCACGTCTCCATCGCCTTATACTGCTCATCACCTACCACGTCTCCATCGCCTTATACTGCTCATCACCTACCACATCTCCACTGCCTTACACCACTTTGCTCCTCCTCCTTCTTTTTCTCCATGGCCACCATCACAACTTGTTAATGTTGTGATATCAAAGAATTGTTCAAGAAAATTTTAGTGAAAGATGGTTCAATTTCTCAATCTCACCATATTGTTGAGTATTTTTTTTGAAATGCACATTTGTAGAGTTAACTCAAATTATTCTTAGTGAATTATGTATGGAGCTTTTTTTTATAAAGATTATTTATTTTTATTTTTAAATTATAAGTTTTGGGTTTTGCTTTGATTGTTTTGTTTCCATATTTTAGTAAATTTTTTACTACTTTAATATGTTTTAGCTATGTTTGATTTGTTTATTTATTTTTTAGCTTTGGTGCTAGAATTCTTTTACGGATTACATTGGTTGTTTGTGTAATTCGGTATTTGATTTATATAGTAATAGAGGGTTGCTTTGCAGACTTTTTGTAACAACCCATTTTCCAGATTTCTCCATTTTAACCAAGATTTTTGCTTTGCAACCTTCTCGTGCACTCAAACCTGGCTTCTTGTATAGTCCCATTGCAATCTTGTGATTAGGAGAGAAACCTAGTTTATTACAACTAATTCAACAAGTAAGTGTTCTGCCATCAAGCCCAGAATGCCGACGTTCTAGTTACTTCCTTTAAGCTTCACTGACAAAGCTTATAAGAATAAGAAAAGAAGGCCCATCTGAGAATTTTATATGTGGTGCTTGGGTAAAAATAATTTCTTGTAAACAATAATCGACATCTTTTTTTGTTCCAAAATTTTAAAAAATTACTTCATTGACACATTATAATAAATATTTTTAAGGCAAAATTTTTTAAGAAGAAGAAAAGAATATATGAAGGGCACTTGTGACTTTTCCTTTCATTGTTCTCAATTTGACATGTATTTTTTTAATTGACTATCAAAAAAACTTGATAGAAGGACTAATAAGCATAACGGAATAAAATATAAGGATGAATAAATATATTTTTAGAATGTTAGGGACAAAGTAGTACACAGAGGGGAGAAATATTAATTTACCTTAAAATCTTTCATGAGTGTTGTCAGGACTGAATATTAAAAGCACTAAATGCAAAAATATGAATAAATAAATAACAAGCACATCAACTAAATGGTATAAAGCTTTTTTTGTTACTATTAAAAGTTTAATATGCTTATAATAGTTAAAAGTGTTCATTGATTATCATTGAAAAATAATTGGAATTTGGTTGAAGATGTTAACCTCATATCTTATCTGCTGCTAGCTCAAAGCTTTAACTTTAGGGATGACATTTTACATCCCACACCTAATCGACAAGTCATCTCTATAAAAAAAATTAGCAGAATCATATAAATCAAACAAGTCAAGTAGCAAGCACCATATTTCTTTAGATAATCAATGCCACAAACAAAAGAAATATTATACTATGCTTAATTCTCAGCACAATTAAGACAAATTTAGGGACTAAAGTAAAACTTTTTTACCAATTAGGGACTAAAGTAAAATGTTTATTTATCACACTATAATGTTTTTGGAGTATAAAATAGAGTTAGATCATTGAACTTTCATTTTCTATGTCAGATTCAAGATGGCTAACAATAAGAAGAAGGGATTGAAGTTTGAAAAGCAACCAATCATCAGGATCAATGAGGCAGGAGGTAAAATGCCAGTAAAGAGAGAGTAGTGTAGAGCCACTAGACCAATGGCTAAGGGGTGCCCAACATGCAGTAAGCCATTTGAAACGCTGGAAGAATTGAGAAGCTTATAAAATAGGGTTATTGTCCTTGCTACTGTGGCTGATCAATCCCCAATTTTAAAGATGTATTTTTCAGGATAATCAAAACAAGTTTAAGGACTAAAGTAAGAAAAAAAAATTTACACAAGGGTAAAAGAGTTACCATAATAAAGTCTCCTTAAAGGCCTAAAATAAGGTTAGCATCTTTAAACTTTCCTTTCTTAGGTCAGAGATTTGATATGACAAAGAACAATAATAATGGAAAGAAGGGATTGAAAGGGACGAAGAAGTCTGAAAAGAATAAACCAGTCACCAAGACCAACCAGGCAGGACAAAAAGTGCCATTACAAAGGGAGCAGTTTGAAGCATATAGACCAAAGACTAAAGAGTGCCCAATATGCCCTAAAAAAATAACTCAAGATAACAAAAAAAAATACCATCTTGTTATGATAACGAGCGACTGTTACTTATAGTAGGAGTTAAAAATGGAAAAGGAGAGGATGAAAAAGATGAGCAACAATTACTACCAAGACCAATACAAAAATAGTTTGGTAATTTAAAAATAGTTTGATGAAAATTGTAAAGGAAAGATAAAAGAAAGATGTGGATATCATTTAAATGAATAGCCATTGAAACTCTCTCCCAATTCTTCAACTATAGCATGATTAGGGTGGCCACGGGTCAAAACCGGTCTTGTCAAAATCGGAATTAGAACTGGTTAAGTAATTGTTATGGGGATAGAATGGAACCCAACATCTGTTGGGATTATATTAACAAATCCCTTATCAAGAAGGCTTCTTAGCCCTACGTACCTACTAGGCTTTGGTCTCAATGTGGTAAAATTAGTAATCTTATTTTGAGACTAATGTGCTCCATAATCAAAAGAAAAATTATTGTCCTTGCTACTATGGCTGATCAATCCCAATTTTAAAGCTGCAATTTTCAGCACAATTAAAACAAGTTTAAGGACTAAAGTAAATTTTTTTATTACACAAGGATAAAAGAGTTAACATAATAAAGTCTCCTTAAAGGCCTACAAAATAGGGTTAACAGCATTAAACTCTCTTTTTTTTAGGTTAGAGATTTAGGATGACAAAGAACAATATCAATGGAAAGAAGGGATTGAAAGGGAAGAAGAAGTCCAAAAAGAATAAATCAATCACCAGGACAAACTAGGCAGGACAAAAAGTGCCATCATGAAGAGAGCATTTTGAAGCAACTAGACCAAAGACTAAAAAGTGCCCAACATGCCCTAAAAGAAATAACCCAAGATAACAAAAAAATTACCAAGAGCAAAGCTATGAAGTTTTTCGTTCTTTCCCGTTACGATAATGAGCTACGATTACTTATAGTATGAGTTGAAAAATGGAGAAGATGAGGATGAAAAAGATGAGCAACATATACTACCAAGACCAATACAAAAATAGTTTGGCAATTTAAAAATAGTTTAATGAAAATTGTAAATGAAAAATAATAGAAGGATATGGATATCATTTAGACAAATAGCCATTAAAACTCTCTCCCAATTCTGCAACTATAGTATGATTAGGGTGGCCACGGGTCAAAACCAATCAGGTCAAAATTGGAATTAGAACTGGTTAAATAATTGTTATGTTCCATATTAGGAAAAATAGATAATGTATATAAAAATATGTTATGTGTATATCATTGTGAATAATATATGAATTCTTTGAATTATATCTTGTATCTCTTTGTATCTCTTTTATTTTGCTCTACATGGTATCAACCTTATGTGGAGCAAAATACAAGAGATACCCATGGTTTCTCTTTGTATCTCTTTATTTAAGGATGTACATCAGGCGGGTCGGGCGGATTCAGATGGAGAAAAATGAAACCCGAGCGAGTGCGGAAGGGGAATAAGAGGGACCGAACCAATGGTTTCAAAAACCAAAAATACGTGGGGCGTAAAACTGAAATCTTCAGGTTAATTCGAATTGGGCCTTTTATAAATTGGGCCTTAAAAATTAAAGTTCAAATGAAAAAAAATACTTTTTAATGTATTGGGTCGAGCCCATTATAAAAAAGGGTCCAACCCTTCACATAAACACAAATACATATAAGGCCTTTAGCCCGAAAAAACAATTCTTTCTCCTGCCTAAATTTTTCTATATAGAGCTCAACAACTATGTCTAATAAGGGCTATGTGCTATGGTTAATTGGCTATGAAAAATATACATCAAGCTTCCACCATTTACAAAAAATATACATATCCAGAAATCTTCTAAGTTCAGAAGGTAAAACTGATAACTAAGTCAAGTTTACTTGGCTTCCACCATTTATAAAAAATACATCAAAAGAAGTCCTCTAAATACATCAATTTAACTATGTATCATAACTGAATTCCTGGATTTATTTTTAAAAAGAAGAGTCCAGTCTACACACACCAAAATAAAGGCAGACTACGACAAATGTGTATCCACATAATCACAAAAGAATAACAACCTGCAAAATAAAATAAAAAACTAAGGATCAACTGAAGCAAAAAAATTGAGTTATAATTATGAAACAACTAAGAAAAACAAGTGAGGCTTAGTAGCAAAATTTTCATGTCATTGGATCAATGCAAGTAGCATTTCTGGCAAAAAACTACAAACCATTTGCTACCTAAGAAACACACAACATTGCATTAAACCAATTATCAAAAAATAAGGTGGAAGCTTCATCATTGCCTTATCAAAAAATCGATACACAGAATGTGCAACAGCTAAAACACCAAAATCATGGTCACAAGTTCACAACAAACATGCAAATGTGAATCTATATACACAACAACAGCCTTGAGTTAGCAAAAAACAGAGTTAGGCAAGTAACAAACAAATACTCATAGCAAATCTATTATGTTTGGTCACAATTTAAATGTCTATTATGCTGCAACACAATGAAATTGGCACAACAGAGCAGCAGGCACAAACATATTGGCTTCCACCATTTATTATAAAATTACAAAATGAAACAGGCACAATAGAGCAGCGGGCACAAACAGATTGCAGTCATAGCAAGATATTCCCAGCACAACAAAGCAAGCACAAGTCAAAAGCAGGAACAAATCAGCAGCATGCATAAAAGAATAAAGTAATTAAATAATCAGGGTAAGAGGCAGATTATGTTACTGAATTCAACTTAGCAAAAAAATACAGCACTGAGGCAAAAATAGGTCTGTTAAGGAGTAGCGGATGATGAGCTAACTGAAGGACCTTGTCCTAATAGAGGGAGATCTGTCCAGAAGTTAAGGAAAAAAAGAAATGAAATGAGAATGCATCAAAGTAAAAGAAAATTAAACATAAAAAACTTAAAAGGACAATGTTTACCTTTTTCAAATTCTTCCAAATTTTCTTCAACTGACATTGTTTGATTAGGCTTTTTAAGCTAGTCTTGAGTGCAAATCAAGGCTTGAATAAGTGAGGGAGTTAAATAACTCCTGAATCAGGCACTCTTCCACTCGTGCTAAAAGTTGATTTTGATGCAACAATTGACATTGGAATAGCTAATACATCGCAAGCTATAGATGAGAGAACAGGGAACCTTTCAGAATTCAGATTCCACCATCTAAACAAGTCAAATTTCCTATCATCTGTTTCTTCCAGATTTGACTCACTTAGATAAAGATCAAGCTCACTTTTTTTTTTTTGCTTCCACTAATCCCACTATCCAATTGATGTTGCAAAAATCTAGCTTTTAACAACGAATTAGGTTTGGTGCTTGATTACACTTGAACATCAAATTGGCTTCCACCACTTAACACATTTGATGGACATGAAGCTTGAGCAGCAATGTTATAATAATCAAATAGTTCATATAAAGCACCATTAATTTTTTGAAATAAATCCAGTCCCATAGATGGACCATATATACTTTTACAAGAAAACTCAAGATACACAATTTTGTCCCTTGGATCAAGTATGTTTGCTATAAAAATCAAGATATTAATTTTATCTCCATCTCCCCAGTACTTATCAAACTTCAATTTCATGTTTGCACCCATAGACCTCACATAAATATCATCAAAAATTTTCCAATCAGTCAACAAACAAAAGAGGTCTGAAATTTCTGAGAAAAAAGTGTTTGAAGTTACATACTGAGAACCAGATATTCTCAGTGTCTTATTGTAAAAGTGTTCAAGCAATGTAAGCAAAGTTTTGGCACACTTTCAATCAGAAAACTCCGGTACATCATCCCCCAAGTCTGCCCTTAGAGTAGGCTCACATTCTTCATATTTCTCTAAGGTTTTATTATATTCACATGCATTTCTCAACATCAAGTAGGTGGAATTCCACTTTATTGGGACATCTAGACAAAGACCACACTTAGACTTTATCCCAATAAGTTCTGAAAACTCTCTATATTTTTTTACCTGGCAAGTGAATTCCTGATGTACCAAACTGCCTCTCTAACTCCTTTTGACAGAAACATTAATTTCCTTTAACCCATCAGACACAACCAAATTAAGAATGTGAGCCACACACCTCATATGAACATATTTGGCCCCAACTGGACTTGCCCCCCAACTAATTAATTTCTTTTTAAAAAAAGACATAGCAGTATCATTGCTAGAAGCATTGTAAAGAGTGACTCTGAATACGTTTTTAAGGCCCCATTTAACCAAAGAGGATTCAAGGGCCTTAGTAAGATGTTCACCTTTGTGTGAAGATACAGGCACAAAAGCAATGACTTTCTTATTAAGCCTTCACTCACTTGTTATGAAATGTGCAATTATGCAAATGTAGTTGATTCTTTGGATCGAAGTCCAAGTATCAGTGGTAAGACAGACTCTTTGACACTTAAATTTGAAAAAGTTTTCCAATTTTAATCTCTCTCCAACATAGAGGTTAAAGATATCTCTACTCATTGTCCACCTAGAAGGGATTTTAAAACGGGGGCATGTTGCACTAATTTGGTTTTTAAAACCCTCCCCTTCCATAAAACTGATTGGCAACTCATCTAAAATAAGCATCCTAGCAACAACATTTCTAACAACATCTTGGTCGAATTGCCAGGCCCCAATAACACCCATAGATGATGCACCCTCAGTTTCAGAGACAAAAACAAGTTCAAGGGTTAAAAGTTTTTGTCTGGTAGATTTGGGCATAGGGTTTTTCATGCATGTCAACATGTGCTTTCTAAGAGAAGAAGTACCATGCTTTATAGGTTCAGCACCAAAAGATTTAGGACAATAAAGACATTTACTTTTTTTTAATTGACCTCCCACCCTGATTTGCTCGAAATGTTCCCAGACAACTAATCTGGTATCAGTCTGCTTCCTTTTTTTGGACTTAGTCCCTTCAGCTTCAGTTTGTTCTTAAGAAGGAATAAAGTGCTGCTGCTGAGCAACATTACCAGACAGCTCATTTGAAGCATTATTGGCTTCCACCTCAGTATTTGCAGTCATTAGTTCGCCAGTAGCAGTTGAATTGCCACTAGCATCCATTGCTTTGTCCATCTACATATCATTAATGAAAGAGAGAAAACAACACAGTATATCAGAACCAATATAACAAGACAAAGAACAAATTAGACACAGAATGTAGTTAACATAAATGTTTCATAATAAATATCACAAAAATAAATAAACTATCGAATAATATTATTAATAAATTATATAATATATTACTATAATTTTAGTTACATAATTTATTAGGTTAATAATAAAA
>CATIWM010182524.1:0-11682 GCA_949671775.1 Mallotus repandus
CAGTAATTGAAAAAAGAACTGAAATCGACAAAAATAAATAAAAATAAACAAAAATAAACAAAAAAGAACAAACATCAACAAAAAAAAAGGGTAGAAAACAACAAAAAACATTAAAAAAACAAAAGATTTAATTAAATTTAAGTAAAAAAAGCAACTGGAAACAACAAATTAACAACAATCAACAAGAATCAACAACAGTAATAATAACAATGACAATATGAATAATTTAACATGAAGTTTTAGATTTTTGATATAATTCTCATTTATCATATCTTGTGGCCTTTTTGCAAGCTTTGTGAATGTTGATCTTGCATTATTCCTGTTTGCATAGCTCCAATCTTGTACCTAAGAATGTAGATACTCCAATAATGTGGTGATTGGTAGCTCTCTAACTTCTGTGATAACTGCATTGAATGATTCAGCTGTATTTAAAGTCATTATTGAGTATATGTTGTTGATTGAGAAATCTCTAGCTCATTTTTGATAGCCAATGTTGTAGAGGTATGGCATAATTCTTTCATCAATCTTATCTAAGTCATTCATATGGTACTCAAATTCTTCAAGGGTGTATGCCTTTACTGCTTGATAAAATGAATCATTGATGCATTTTGAATTTTTTTTGTAGGTATTCTTCAGGTTATTTAAAAGATGATACATACAAAAACCATGGGTAGCTTCACAATATATTTTTCTAATTGCTTTTTCTATACTTTCATGTCTGTCAGAAACAATGGTCATTTCTTGTCTATATCCAAATGTTTCTTTTATTTTTGCGAAGAACCATTCCCAAGATGCATCATTTTCGGAGTCAACAATGGAGAAAGCTAGAGGAAAGATCTTACCAGCAGTGTCTTATGTTGTTGTTGAAAGCAATGTGCCATCATATGTTCCTTTCAAAAATGTGCCATCAACTACGACAATAGGTCTGCAATATTTCCATCTTTTTATTAATGCATCAAGAGCCATAAAGACATAGAGAAATGATTAGTTACTTTTTGTTTCAAGTTGAACAACTGATCCTGGATTTTTTATCTTCAACATATAAAGGAAACTTGGTAGAATTGCATAGGATTTGTCCAATTTGCCTCTTAATATGTGAAGTGTTTTTTCTCTGGATCTCCAGGCTTTTAAGTAGCTGATGTTGATCCCATATTCTTCTCTCATTTCTCTGACTATATCTCTTGGTTTGTATCCTGTTTTGATGCTGTGATACTTTAATTTTACACAGTCAGCCACTAAAGATGTTGTTGCATGTCTTTGGTCACCTAATATGATTTTCATGCTGTAGGTGTGGTTGTTGTTGAATTTTTAACAATAAATTTATCATATTTTCCATTTCTTGTAGCCGTTATCCTCCATTCACAATTTTCATCCAAGCATTTTGCAATATATACCTGTCTATCTGATTTTATTATTTTGAATTGGAAGCGGTTGTTGATTGTGTAAAATTTTAATGCTTTCTTGAAATCTTCTCTATTGTTGTATATTTTTCCTTCTTCAGGTTCTGTTGTTGTTACGATGCAGATTATTAAAGATTCTTCACTCTCATATTTTGGTTGTTTATCTTTATTTATGCTCTGTTGATGTAAAATTATTGCAGACATCATGTTTGCATAATGCATAAAATCTATAGGTTAATTATTTTCCTCTGTATTTGACAAGCTGTGTTCAGAAGCTGACATTTTTTGTGGTTGAGATGTTGTTTGTTGTTAATTCTGCAGCATGTTGTTGTTGTTGAAGGTATTATCTTGAAAATTTTTATCAACAACACTGATGCAAATAGAAAATTTTATGAAATCTGATTCCTTCGTCTTTAGCTGTAAATAGAAGAGCAGTGTTGCATCTTCTTGTATATTTAAAGGTGGATAACCATCTTTAACTTTCTACGAAATGATAATTTTTTTTTGCAATTCTCTGTCAATTTGTAGCTGATCTGATAGTATTTTCACTACTTCATCAAAGCTGCAGTTTGTTTGCATTGTAATTTTGGTGACTTCAAAATCAACATAATCCATAACTTCATTCCATTTTCCTTTGTGATGAATGAACACTGGTATGATTTGCATTGTGCCTGTTAAAAAAAATTACAATAAATATATTGAACCTTTTTGTTTATTGTTGTTTATTTTTTTGTAATACTAAAGAAATCAACTGAAATCAATAAAAATCAACAAAAATAAAAAACAATAAAAAAAAATAAACAGAACATTGTGCCTAATTAAAAAGAATTGAAAGAAATATTTAAGATTTTTTTTATTTTTGTTTAATACAAATGAAATCAAGAAAAATCAACAACAATCAACAAAAATAAATAGAACATTTTGCCTATTTAAAAAGAATTGAATGAAATATATAAGAATTTTTTTTCTTTATTTTTGTTACTTTTGTTTATTTTTATGTAATACAAAAGAAAACAGATGAAATCAAGAAAAATCAACAACAATTAACAAAGATAAACAAAAGATTGTTCCATTTTTATAAATTGAAAGAAATATATAAGAACTTTTTTTTTGGTTAATTTTTATGTTATACAAAAGAAAAAAAAACTAAAATTAATAACAGTCAACAAGGATAAACAGAAGCAATGTAACCAAAATACTAAACAAGAAGTATGAAAACACTTGAAAAAACAACATAAACAAGAAAAACAAACAACAATCAACAAATATAAATAGAAGAAAAATAACTGAATTAAAAAAATAGAAGCATGAATGGACTTTAAAAAAAATCAACATGAAAAATCAACAATAATCAACAAATTAAAAAAAAGGATGAAACAATAGCAGCTTAAAACAACAAATGTAGATTTAATATTTGCTTTGAGTATCGTACTTGATTTCCTTGTTGATTTTTTAATTTTTCTTCAAAATTGATACAGATCTTGTGTATGTTTGTTACAGAAGAAGAAATATCATGAACACGAAGAAAACTTGAATCTTCAACAGTGAAATGAAGAATTGTTGAACACGAAGAAATTTGGAGATCTCAACATGAAGAAAGTTGCAGATCTCGCATTTGGTTATTGCAGATGAACTCGAAAATTGTTGTAGATCTTTGAAAATGAAAAAAAGTTGATTCAAAATAGGAATGTTTTTCGTTTAGGAAGTTGAGTTTGTTTAGGAAGTTTGCTGGAGTTGCTCGCAATTTTTTTGAGCTGAAAGTTTGGGAGCTATTGGTGAGAAGGTCTATTTTTGAAAGAATTAATTTGGCAAAAACATTTTTGAAAGAATTCATGGTCAATGACTTTTTTGATTTTTGGTACATTTATGTAAAGATCCCTTAAAATTAAATAGGAATTAGGCCTATTAGCTTTTTAGGCTCACTTGTAAATTAGAACATGTATATTTAGCCCATAGAATTAAAATCAATGTAGATTAGACTTACTTAAGGGATTATGAGCTTGAATGAATGCATTGCTTATATGCTTTTTCATGACTAGTTTGCCTGGAGTTGTTTGTTAAAATAAGGGTTTCTATGAAATTACATGTAAATTGAGGATAAGATAGTGATTAATAAGGTAGTTCTAAATGAACATAAGACTGAAAGAAGTTGGTATTCCCTTTCTAAAATCTTCCTGGTTGTGGTGCTAATTTTCTTTTAGAGAATCGAGTTATCAATACCATTGAATTGTCCTAGTTATTACCCTGGGTGGCAACTCCTCATCTCCACACTATATCTTTATAATATAGTGTGTTCCCTTAAGCCTTAAGCTTAAACAGTGTTGTGGTTGCAATAAACTTGGATGCACGCTAAACCCCATCATCTATAGTGGCGACTCCATCGGGGATAAGAGATACTGATTCCACTTGTGTTCTTTAGAATTATTTTATTCTTGCATTTATTCTTGCATTTCCCTACTAGCATATGGTGTTGGTTTATAGTTCCATGATTCCACTAGCTTCATGGGATTGTAGATTGGCTAGCCATCACTCGTAGCCTTAACTCGGTTGAAGAGAGATTACTAGGCTCATTTGACTAGAGTCTGTGACCCAAGTCTAAAGGGGAGCAGTCTTCTCTCAAGTTTGCAAAGGATATCGAACCCCTATGAGCTTGGCCTGTAACTTAAGTCTTAAAGGAGGGCATCTTGCTAAGAGAACCTTGACCTTTTTATTGGACCTAACTCATATAATGGCTTAGTAATTTTCCCTAGAATCTACCCAAATAGCTTGTGCATGTTGATCATGAGGTATTTTTATATATAAAGGCTCAAGCCTATACTTTAGAAGCCCATATGGACTAATAAAGATTGGACTTTACTTTTATACCTAAAAATATTGTTTCTATGCTTTATTACTTTGAGAGATTTGACATGCGTATTGGTTCTTAATATGCTCTGTTGATGTTGAGACTAAAACCAAAAATCCTGGGAAAAGAGACTCACCATTGAATTCGTGTGTGGGAGAAATAAGGTTGGAAGGATGTATGTTGTACATTTGACTTGTTACTTGATACTCGTATACTTGCCCTAACTTGTTACTTGCTACTTGTTGCATATCACGTGCATCATGCATACATGCATCACATATAGATCATGCATCACACTAACACTTTGTCTTGCAGCCATCATAGATTCATTTGAGTCATCCTATGTTTGGAAATGAAAAGGTGGCAGATTGGAGAGAGCTACTTCAAGTCCGCAATCAATCAAAAAAGAGATCCTCAACAGATTAGAGAAAAGTCCCATTAACCCACTTTACCTAAAAGCACCACTTGCACCAGCACCAACACCGACTAGGTAGACATAAGTGATGGAACAACAAGGAGAAAACTGGACCCTAGAAGACATTAAGGGAGCATTAATGGATGACATGAGAGCAATGATGTAAGATGAACTAAGACAAGCTTTAGCTTGATTGATTCCACCACATAAACTTGTTGCTACTATTCCACCTGTTATGGAAAATCCTCCTGCTAATAATGACAATATTGGTGGATAACCATTAAATGCTGCTAGGAATGTACCTACTATGGAAATGAAATTTGAGGACGTCGAGAACTACATGGTAGAGAAGTCTAAGAAAGAATCACTCGAGCTGGTTCACAGATGCAAGTACTGAATCAGAAGATGTCCAAGATGGTAGAGTTGATGAGAGGGCAAGGCATAGGTTACTCATTTGACTTTGATGATATATTGTGCATGGAAGGTGACAAGTTGCCAGATAAGTTCAAAATGCCTTAATTACAGAAATTCAATGGATATGGAGATCGAAGGATTCATTTGAGTCAATATATAACAACTGTGAGCACCCCTAAAGCTCCTTTAGTTGTAGTAACAAAGTTGTTTATACTATCCATAGAAGGTATTGTTGTAAATTAGTATCATGGGCTAGAGAAGTCTGTTAGGACTGACTGGAGAAAGTTATGTACTGCTTTCTTGAAGCAATATGATCATAATACTAAGTTTAAAGTGTCAATCAGAGATTTGGAACTGATTAAGCAAAAGCCAAATGAATCATTTTTTTTTAATTTTCTCACTACATTTATGAACATAACAGGATTAATGAAAACAAGTTATGTCACACCTTGTCTCACATAGCCCGAGATGGATGTTTAAAATCAACCATTCAATAAACCACTTGATTTAATCAAATTATGTTATATTTATAATCATATTAGCTAAAAGAATTAAAGTACCGCCTAATAAAAGCTTGATACATTCATGTATTGAAAATAAACATTTTCTCATAATTTGATGAGTTTATGTATAATGACTATAGTATAGGATAATTAAGTAACATAGAAAATCAAAATTTAAAAACTAGATTGATATTAGTCTTTGAAAATTAAAACATAGTGGAGTAAACATTATTAAAGCAATATAAAACACATTTATACATAGTTATTTTACACAAAGCCTGGCCACCACTAGTTGATTTCAAAATATATTCTTTTACAATACTTATATAAACAAGATTAAGAAATAAAGGTACAAGGCTTCTCTACAAGGATGTTGGCTAACCTTACTCTGAAACTTCTATACACACTCTCTTAGCTCAATCCAGCCACTATCAAGCCCTGTTATCTGAAAAGTTTATAAAATAGAGTGAAATGAGTATAAAAAAACTCAATGAATAGACACTCCCAGTTGAAAATAATTTGGTTAAACCAAACATATTAAAATTCTCAAATCAGAATACTAGAGTACTTAAAATCAAATTATAATCCACTCGAAATATCGAAGCCATTCTTGCTTTTAAACTTTTATAAAGCTTAGCCAAGTAAAACACATGCCTTTATAAACATTAATACAACCTTTCATATATATTAACCATCCCCATAATAAGCATTAAAACCTGGCCATAACACATAGGCCATCACAAACTCACTCTCTAGGCACACTTGAAGGCTAACCCTTTGACTACATTAGCACGGAATGACCCTTCTCCCTTCACCATCCTATAATCAAGTGCCCTATTGTTTATTGAAAAATAACAACCAATATAATCACCTCAACACATTTGCACAACTCATATAGGGTGGTAATACACAAACCAAATGCCATTTTCACCAAATAATCAGTCAAAACAATATTATCGTATTTATAGTTCAATAAGCATTCAAAACCAAACAATCTTCATCATAGTTAAAATAAGTGAAATCAAGTTGAGCATAAGGTCATTTTAATCACCAAGTAACTAAAAATATCTCAATTTAGATCACAAAGCAAAGTGTGTAGAAATAATACATTTAATTCGTATACTTGAAACATTTAGAGCTTGAAATTAAAACATGTAATTCAAGTGTCACAAAGGCTGAATTAAAACTGTTTTAATAAATCAATTCAGGCTCATTAAACATCACTAAAATACACATTTTATTGCTGTTATAAAAGATTAAATGGCTTAAACATCTACTTACAAAATAGCTTTCCAAAATAAACACAACTCATTCACCGATTTGCTTAATTTGTACTAGCACCTTCCTTTCCTTTTCCAACACCTAATAAAAGAAATTTATTTACCAATCATTAATATAGAAATCTCACATACTTTCCTAATCATGCAGCCCCCCAAATGATGTGCAAAAAGTGCAAAACTACTCAATTTCACAATTCTACCCTTTTGACTCTAAAAGGGTTGTTTTAGGCTTAATTTAGAAAAATTTCCCAAAATTTTAGAAAAGGAATTTGATGATAAAATTTAAATCAGTATTATAATTATATGTATACTAAAGTCTATAAAAATTTCACTTAATTTGGACAGCTATAGAGTGAGATATAAGCAACTGAACACAACTAGGTCAATATACACGAATAGAATGAGAATTAAAATGTTTTCAATTATCAGTCTAACTTCTAGACTTATTCAGCTCAAACTAAATGAGACAAAATTTTATAGGACTATTTTAAGTTTCCACAAAATCAAATAAAACTTAATTTGGATGTTTATAGCTCAATATATGATTGAATCAATAAGACTGATAAACCAAGAAAAATGAATCCGAGATATGCAATATGTAAACCCTAACTCAAATAAACCAAATCACCAAAATTACTTGCCAATTGAATCAAAACAGCCTTAAGGAAGATGATTAGTGGCCTAAAATTAATTTAGATCTTCAAAATTGACTTGGAAGAATTAGCTTCAATAAGGAGAATCAAATTAGCTATGTTTTCCCCTCTTTTCTTTTCTTTTCTTTTTCTAAGGAAGTGTTAGTTATTCTCTTTATTCTTAAACATATACATATGAATTAAACTAGCCATGACCTGAAGAAGAATCCAGACCCATTTTGGATAGATTTGTTGTAAAATATTCACTAAAGCCTTAATGAAATGGCTTTATAACCTATGGAACCTCAAACTTTCAATTATGCATTTTAGCACGGCTATTATTACAATTAGATCCATATCATCCTAAGCTCTTTAATTCTCATCCTTCACTTCATTTTTATTCCGAATCCCTTTTATTCTCAAAATTTTACTCATTTTGAGTGTGATCAAAATTCAAAAATTCTCTCTCTTTGATCGAGTACAAGTCACGACTTAACTCGATATACTAGCTTAACCATGTATACTAGCTCACACTTAAATTCAATCAATAAATGTGTAAATGCAAATGTAATATGAATGCAAATGTACTTATAATTAGAGTAAGGATGTGACAAGTTGGTTAAGAAAGATAAATTTAGGATGATTGTCCGTAATGTGTCTCCTGATTTGGTTGAAAGGTTGCAGATGATGAATCCTAAGTCATTCGTAGACCTATATAATGATGGGTTGCAAGCTAAGGAGATTGAGAATGAAAAGAAGAAGACAACCAAAAGCACTAAAATGAGAAATTATTAAACTGGGGCACACAACAAGGAAACACTAGACGAGTTGTGGAAGCGCACACTGTCCAACAACCAAGAAGGTTCTTAAACTTCAACTTACCCCTCTTAAAAGTCCTAGAGCGCTTAATTATAAAGGGTTTACTAAGACCCCTCACTTTTTCTAAACCACCAAGCCCAAATGTCCCTGCTATGACCCAAATAACTATTGTAAATTTCACCAAGTCAATGGCTGTCCAACAGACATATGCATCCGCTTGAAACATAAAATCTAAAATCTCATAGATGCTAGAAAAATCACCAACCCTGAAAAATCAAATCAAAACCCTAGCACTAGAAATAATCCTTTCCTAAACTACCAAAATGTACTACCCCCAACAACCATGATAATCAATTCAGGAGTTAGTGAGAAAGAAGTGTTGTGCTAAACTCCTTTGAGGACCTGAATCTTGAACTTTTAAGTGCCCCTAGAGGAGTAAAAGATTTGTTGGGACAACCGTCTAACAAATTTAACTATAAGGTATTTTATTCTAAACCACCTACTTATGACATTCCCATTGAGTCAATTATGCCTGGAGGATAGGGTGATGAATTCAAGGCTGATAAGCCAACAAGTGAGAAGTTGTCACTCAATAAAGAAACATGCATGGTGGAGATATGGAAAGATGGGAATATGGATCGAAATGTCAGAACCATTGAAATTTGGTACAACTCTGATGAAGAGGACAATACATGTTATAATATTTGGATAGACACTATTGAAGTGAATCATATCAATAGAAGTGAAAATTGTTATAAGCCAGTTGATAAGAGAACAGACAAAGCAATAGAGAGAGGAAGCGAATAAAGAAGAAACAACAGAAGAGGAAGAAGAGGATTTGATCCTTGAACATATTAAGAGGGATAAAGCAATTATAAGCATTTGGGAACATTTGATACACTCCAGCAGTCATAGAAAGGCTTTTGTCAAAACCTTATCTAAAATGAGCATTGAAGCTGGTGCTACCCCGGAGGCTATGCTAACAAATGTTACTGAAAAGAAACATGGAGTGGTGACATTCTCCGATGAGGACTTACCTTTGGAAGGAAGAAATCATAATAAATCCCTGTTTATCCCAGCTGAAGTTAGAGGCAAAAGAACCAACTATGTGATGGTGGATGATGGTTCTGTAATTAATGTATAGTCCTTCCTAATTTAGGTTTGAAAATTGATGACTTGACAAATTTAGACTTAATAATCAGAGCTTATGATGACAACATAAGGATTGTAGAAGGCACATTCTAAACCCTAGTGAAAACCGATCCTGTTGAGTCGATGAAGATTCCCGTTACTTATGCCTTGCTATTAGGTTGGCCTTGGTTTCATATTCTTGAAGAAGTACCCTCAACTATTCATCGAAAGATAAAATTCCCTCATGAAAGAGAAGTGGTGACTATAGATGCAAGTATGAGCAAGATTATAATAACCACTCTAAACAGTCAAAAGCAGGTAATTGCTCCTCTTGGTTTCAGAGTGGCTGGAATCTTTGATGGAACTAAAATAGATCCAAGAGTTGCAAAGATGATGAAGAAGATGCAATATCAACCTAGATTGGGATTAGGAAAGAACCAATAGGGAATTCCAAAGTTACTAAATGCCAAAACCCAGAATGATACTAAAGGATTACGATATACAGAGATAGGATCGAACAATAAGAAAATAAAGAAGGAATCAAAGAACAAAGAGAAAGCTCCACAGAAATTGCAACCTTTAGAAGAAAGCTTTGTCAAAGTGGGTAAAGGAAAATTCTACCTTGGAATAGCATAACCTATCAATGTAGCTGGAGTGAATGTTCCTAGATTCAAGATTTTTAAGGAGCAGATCATTGAGAGTCTTGTGCGAGACAACCAAGAGGATGTAATGAAAATAAGTTGCTGAGAAGATGGGGACCATGGCCGTCGAGGAGCGGCTGTGTCTGCCACCTAACAAAGAGCCACCACATGATTTAGCTACAATTATTAGCAATAGTTTTAGTGATATTTTTTATAAAGAAACTGATGTAATAATGTCCAGTCTTTATGCGGATGAAAACTCTATTTTTCCTATGGTCAATGATATAAATTCTAGTTTGGCTTACTTGTGTGATGTTTATCCTGATGGTTATGTGCATTTTAATACTGGTTGTATGTGTATTTAGACATTAATTCCATTCAATTAAATTCATTTAACATGGGCATAGATGATAATCCAAAGAACATTTCTATGTCACATAATGTAACTTCGGAAGAGAGGGAAAATTTTGAGAGAATATTAACAGAAAGAAAGGTAGTATATACTTGGTCCTATGAACATATGCCAGATTTAGATTAGGAAATTGCAGAGCATCGCATTCTAACTTATCCAGACATCAAGCTAGTTAAATAAAATCTTTGTAAACTAAGACCTGAATGGACAGAAAAGATAAGGGAAGAAATTGCTAAGCAAAGCCAGGCTAATTTCCTTGACATAGTGGAATATCCTCAATTGTTAACAAACATAGTGCTAGTTCCTAAGAAAGATGGAAAGGTATGAATGTGTATGGATTTCAGAGATTTCAATAAAGCATGTCTTAAGGATGACTTTCCTTTACCTCATATTGATGTGCTGGTTGATAGTGCAACATCTAGCGCAATGTATTCTTTCATAGATGGGTTCTCAGGTTATAACCAAATAATTATGGTAGTTATGGACAAGATTAAAACTGCTTTCATTATAGAATAGGGAACATATTGCTATAAGGTAATGCCCTTTAGATTAAAGAATGCAGGAGATACTTATCAGAGAGCAGCAACTACACTATTTCACGACATGATGCATAAGAAAGTAGAGGTCTATGTAGATGATATGATGGTCAAGTCAGAGACAAGAGAAGGACACTTTGAAGCCTTTTTCAAGTTCTTAGCCATTAGTGAGAAGTATATTATGAGGCTCAATCCAATGAAGTGCATTTTTAAGGTAACTTCTAGAAAATTGCTTGGGCACATAGTCAGCTAGAGAGGAATAGAAGTGGATCCAGATAAGATCAAAGCCATTCGAGAGAGGCCTACACCAAAAATAGAGAAAGAGCTAAGAAGGTTTATTAGGAAGCTATAGTACATTTGCAGGTTTGTAAAAAAGCTTGCTATTGTTTATGATCCCATTTTTACACTTTTGAGGAAGAATTAGCTTGTGGAATGGAATGAGGAGTGCTAGAGGTCTTTTGAGAAGATCAAGGAATACCTTACAAGTCCACCGGTTTTAAAACCACATTTGTCACATATTTATATATATATTTTATAGTAATTATTGTCTTAATAATCACTGCTTTTATTCTAATCATGTGTTAATCATAATGCATTTTCATATTAAGCTAACATTTTCACCCATTTTGCATTTCTATATAGAGCAGGCCTAAT
>CATIWM010182541.1:0-26513 GCA_949671775.1 Mallotus repandus
CATCATTCTATCATTTGCTTGTTAAAATTTATTTGCTTGTTAAAATTTAAATTAATTGATTTTATTATTTAGTTGCATTTTGGCTATTAAAAATTAGCAATTATAATTCACTTAATATTTGATTCTTAAACAAGTTAAAAAACATAATTATTAGTTGGATAAACATTCAATCCTCGTGGGATCGACTTATACTTATTATATATTACTTGACGAACTCGTATGCTTGCGAGAACCAATCAATAAGTGCTCACGATTAGCTGCAACCCCTTCGTTGCTCACTTTTGATGATAGAGTCCATAACTGCTCGCAATTAGCTGCAATCCTTTCATTGCTCACCTTTGATGCTACAGTCCATAACTGCTCGCGATTAGTTGCTACCCCTTCGTTGCTCACTTTTGATGCTGCAGTCCATAACTGCTCACGTTTAGCTGAAACCCTTTCGTTGCTCACTTTTGATGCTGCAGTCCATAACTGCTCGCGTTTAATTGCAACCCTTTCATTGCTCACTTTTGATGCTGTAGCCCATAACTACTCGCGATTAGCTGCAACCCTTTCGTTGCTCACCTTTGATGCTGCAGTCCATAACTGCTCGCGATTAGCTGCAACCCCTTCATTGCTCACTTTAGATGCTGCAGTCCATAACTACTTGTGTTTAGCTGTAACCCTTTTGATGCTGCAGTCCATAACTGCTTGCATTTAGCTGCAAGCCTTTCGTTGCTCACTTTTGATGCTGCAGTCCATAACTGCTCGCAATTAGCTGTAACCCTTTTATTGCTCACCTTTGATGCTGCAGTCTATAACTGCTCGTGATTAGCTACAACCCTTTCGTTGCTCACCTTTGATGTTGCAGTCCATAACTGCTCACAAATTTTGATTTGAAAATACACTATACTCGATCATGTAGTGTTGATTAGAAATACACTACACTCGGTTGTATAGTATTGATTTGAAAATATACTACACTCGGACGTATAGTGTTGATTTGAAAATAAATTATACTCAGACGTATAGTGTTGATTTGAAAATACACTATACACAGTCGTATAGTGTTGAAATACACTATACACAGTCGTATAGTGTTGAAATACACTATACTCTATCATATAGTGTTAAAACACACACTATACTCGGTCGTATAGTGTTGATTTGAAAATATACTATAATCGGACGTATAGTGTTAACTGGAAATACACTATACTCGGACGTATAGTGCTGACTGAAAATACACTATACTCGGACGTATAGTGTTGAAATACACTATACTCGGTCGTATAGTGTTGATTTGAAAATACACTATACTCGATCGTATAGTCTTGAATTAAAAATACACTATACTCAATCATATAATGTTGATTTGAAAATACACTACACTCGGTCGTATAGTGTTGATTTGAAAATACACTACACTCAGACGTATAGTGTTGATTAGAAATACACTATACTTGGATGTATAGTGTTGAAATACACTATACTCGGTCATATAGTGTAAATTTGAAATTAGCTATATTCCATGTGGGACATCTAGCTAATTGCACTATAGTTCCTGTGGAACGTCTAGTGAACTTGTGCTATAACTACTATGTAGTGTCGAACTAAAGTGAATTCAAAATGTTGTTACAGCTATTATGTAGCATATAACAAAATGAACTTCAAATTTCTGTTATAGCTACCATGTAGCGTATAACTGAGTGAATCAGAGTTATAGCTACCACGTAGCATATAACTGAGTGAATGCAGTGTGTGAAAGATGCAGACATCACCTTTTAAATTCCACATCGACTGGAATTTTGTATTGGCGCTGACTAATTGCTTTGAATTTCTCTGCTGATTGACTTTGATCAACTACCTTCATTGGTCAATGACCTTAATTTGACTTGATAATGTCGGTGTTGATGACACATACTGAGTGTATTTTCTTCCACATTTAAAAACTTGTTAAAGTTAGTATGATGATTGTATAAAAGTGCATTAAATTAAGCAAATTCATCATTTATCACAAGATAATATGCATTCAACATATCCCACTAATTTTCGATCTTCATGACTGTCATTTATTTGCCATTCATAAAGTTAGAGGTATCATTAACTACCTTATGTTGAGAGTGTTTATTTACCAAGTGAAGAGCTGATTTTCACACCTAAATTTGGGGAGAACTCGCTGAACAAAACTTGTAGAAATTGAGTATAAACAAATTAAATTTCGAGGATTAAAACATTCTTTGAGTTATTGATGTGCTTTATTTCCTTATCCGAGTATTCCCCGCCTTTCTGATATTACTCGACGTGGATACCGTTGGAAAGGTCCTTCGGATACTCATACTCTGTTTAGAGCATTGGAGTAAATAGAGCAGCTTTTGACGTGGTCCTCTTTTAGTTATCCCCCGCCTTTCTCGTATTACTCAGCGTGGATACTGCCAGAAGATTCACATTAATACTCTTACTCATATTTGAGCATTGGAGTATATTAGAAGTGCTTGCTCTTATTTTAATTCTCCTCTTAGTATTCCCTCGCCTTTCTTGTATTACTCAGCTTGGATACCGTCAAGGGATTTTGTACTCTTACTCAATTTTAGCATAGGAGTAGATTGGATGCACATTTATTATTCAAAAATACTGAAATGATACTCTAAATCCAAGCAATTTATGCTACAAGTCCATAAATTTTGTTTTTGCATATTTTCCCTTTGTTCGAGTGTAAAGCGAGCATTAGATTGATTAAAGTTTAGAAACTCTCAACATAGAGCTGTCAACTAGACATCCAAACTCTGCAAGGCTAATAAAGAAGAGCCTTTAAGATCAAAGTTCATGAGATAAGTTTTCACACATGATCTCATGAACTGGATGAATTTACTTTCAATTTGTGAATTTTAGTATGGATATTGCACTTTATTGCATAAACTAAAGGAATAGAGTCTTGTTACTTCCCTTGAGTATTTATCAAGACGTTTGCCACATGGGGTGATATTCTGATGAGCGATTGGCATTTGCCTTCTTGCCTGTTCTTACTATTGCGCTGGTTCTTTTCTCCTTCTTCATTCTCTTTTATTTTTCCCTGCACAACATACCATAAGTTAGTCTGGTTTGTTTGTAGATAAAGAAACTTTGTCAGAATGCAACATTATTTTTCATACTCTTCCCTTTTGATTGTGTTGATGATGTCTCAGATCATAAACGTCTTGATACTTCGCCGTTGAAGTCATGGCATATAGTTGAGTTTGTCTTTCTATCACCCTCGCTGATGCTATGACAAAAAGGGCTTCATTCCTCTTCTTGACATCCCTACAAAAAGGTTTTGGAGTTAAAGGACTTTATTTCATGATCAGAGAAATTTCAGAGTGCATTCATATCAAGATTTGAGTGCATTCTTCCCTTTTTAAGGCCAATAGCTGCATTACTGGTGTGGTAGACCTTCAGTTTAGGAGTTAAGAGAAGCTAGATTTGATGCTTCATCTCCGCTAAAGCAGTCTTGTGGCTATCAAAAATGCATTCAGGCGCATCTCTTAAAGTGTATTCCTCTTGAGATTGCATAGGATGATACTTCTGTGAGTGCTACCATCAATGATATCTCCCTGTTAGATAGGCCCATTGAGCATTTGGTTCATCTTAATAGTATCGCCCTTCCTATTTTCACTCCTCCAGACTCTGACTACGTTCTTGTACTTTACAACAGTAATTTTGAATATTAGTAGCGAAGTATTTGTATAATCTTGACTTGTCTAAAAAATCTTTTACCAAGGAAAGCAAGTATTTCACAACAAATGTATACAAGTGTATGCATGTTATGTATAATATGCATGATCCTAACAGGTCTTCTGTGGAGAAGAGTTATGCTCGCAGCTCGGAGTTTGAGAACAAGGTGCTTTGTTAACAACTTGCAGATTTGAGCCTTGAATGCTTTAAGGTTGGTACTTCTGATGCTAAAGCTTCTAATGTAGTTCCTTTAACTAGCTGCCTGATGAAGTCCCTGACATGATGATTGCTATATGGATGAACTATTATCTGTTGCTTGTAGTTCACTTTTTTCTTTTTGCCCCCATAACTCTTCTCCTGACTCCTATATTTCAACGTTCATCTTCAGTCTTTAAGTGCAGACTCACTATTTTGAGCCCAAGTTACTCTAGAGCTATATTTTGTCCCCCAGTTTCTAATAATTTTCCTCCATGCCTATCATTAGCCTTGCTCTCAATAGACGCTAGACAAAGTGGAATTTATAGCTTTGAATAATTCTTAAGCAAAATATGAGGCTTAATGTTACCGCCATGATTGAGGATAACTATAAGGTATGGGTTGCCACCTAAATTCTTTAGATATAAAAAGACACTTGATTTTACAATCAAAATCACAAAGGGGTGACAAAAAGAGAAAATAAAACTAAAAATAATGATCTCATAACTCTGATTTTTAGCTTTCATTATGTTTTGTGTTTCCATTCAGATACTTATACAATATGACAAAGACGAATATGCGATATTTGAACAATAAACTCAAATTCAACTTTATTCATTCATTAGGGCAAAAATGAGAACATTCATTACATCACATGATACAACTCTTGTTATTAGTTAGGCCTTTTGAAATTTTCTCATATAATATTTTCTCTTATTTTTACTGGGCTAAACCTTTCATTCATTCTTTTATTTTCCTTTATTTTTCTCTTTTCACATTCTCTCAAATTTTCTCTCTCTTTAAAAGTTATACCATGTGATGTATGAATGTTCTTTGAATTTTCATTCGTGCCCATGCTGAATGAATCTAATTGAAATTGAATTTATGTCAAACATACAGATGCGATCATTATCACAATGCACAATAACATTAGGATGCACATTACACAAATAAGCACAATCAGAATTCATATTATTGATCAAAAAAAGTAAAAGATTTAAAGAAACTAAAATGTTATTAAATGAAAACACAACAAATTTATTTTCTATTCTAAATGCTAAGGATGCTAAGTCTTAAAGTGGCTGATGTAGCAACTATTCTCGACGACCATGGTTCACTTCTGCATTATCAATCCGCACATTATAGCCTTCCTTATCCTCCTCTTCAAATTCATCTCCCCATCCAGTAGGGACTATTGTTTCAAGGGGTATGTCACTGGAAGATGGCTTAGTGTAAAACACTTTGTAGTCAAACTTGCCTGAGGGTTGTCCTAACAAATCTTCAACTCCTTATTGTGGCTACTTAAGAGTCTCATATTTCTCACTATTCTCTCTTAATGGCTCACTGTCATCTCTAAATTCATCAACCCATCCTCCATGTGTGATTGATTCAATAGGGATATCATAAGAAGGTGGCTTGGAGTAAAATACTTTATAATCAAATTTGCCAGAAGAATGGCCCAATAAATCTTCAAATCCTTTCTGGGATTGTTTGGAGGCATCAGGAGTATTCTCATTGGTTTTAAGGTCTAGGTTCTCAAAGGAGCTTAGTACTTCTTCCTCACTAACTCTTGAATTAATCATCATGGTAGTTGGGGGAGGTATATTTCTGTAGTTTGGGAAAGGATTATTTCTGGTGTTCGAGTTTCTAGGGTCTGTGATTTTTTCATAATCTATGAGGTTTTGGATTTCATGTTTGAGGCGGGTACAGTTATCTGTGGAGTGATTGAGGTTTTGGTGGAATTTACAATGCTTGTTTAGGTTATAGTCAGGGGTATTTAGTTTGGTGGGTTTGGATTAGGTAAAGGTTGAAGTAAGCCCTTTTGCATTAGACGCTCTAAGACCTTTGACAAAGGTTGGTTAAAGTTTGAGAATCTCCTCGATTGTTGGACAGCATGCACTTCCACAGCTTGGCTAGTGTTTCCTTGCTGTGTGCCCCCAGTTGGGTAGCTTCTTGCCCCAGCGCTTTTAGCAGTCTTCTTTTTCTTACTTTTAATCTCCTCAGCTTGTAACCCATCGTCACAAAAGGTCTACAAATGTTTTAAGGTTCATCATTTGCAACCTCTCAACCAAATTAGGTGCACATTTCGAACAATCATCCTAACCTGATCCTTTTCAACTAGCTTGTTTTTCATTAATCCTGCCTTATTCATGAATCTAGTTAGGAAATCAGAAAATGATTCATTGGGCTTCTGCATAGTCAATTCTAAATCACTGATAGACATCGCTAGCTTGGTATTATGATCATATTATTTCAAAAAAATAGTACATAATTCTCTCTAATCAGCTTGGATGGACTTCTCTAACCCGTGATACCAATTAACAGTCATACCCTCCTAGGATAGTATAAACAGCTTGGTAACTATAGATAGAGGAGCCTTTATAGTACTCATAGTAGTTGTATATTGACTAAGGTGGATCCTTGGGTCTCCAGTACCATCAAACTTCTGCAGTTGTAGCATCTTGAACTTATCAGGCAGCTTGTCTTCCTCAAATTGCATCATATCATCAAAGTCAAACGAATATCCCATACCATGTCCTCTCATCAATTCTTCCATTTTAGACATCATCTGAGTCAGTGCTTTCATCTGCTTGGATTCTAAGTCTACTATCTATATGAGAAACAAGGCTATTTTTACTCATATGCCCCCCTCCCTCATCCTCCATCTCCTCCTCCTCAAGATTAGATCGTTTTATGTCTTTTTCTTTATGTGTTCGTAGGTTTCCTTTTGGTTTATTTTTAGTATATTTTTCGTTTATGCTACTATGACCTGTTAGTTTTTAATTACTTGTATTCATCATTCTTCTTTGTCAACATTCTTCTATTTCAGCTTATTTATTTTTTAAGTTTTGATTTTTGTTCGTTAGCCCTTTTTACCCCCCCCCCCCCTCTCCTCTAGGGCATTTTCAAAGACTATGTAAAATTCTATAGGGATTCAATCCATGGCATTCCATGGATCTTCATGGGTTTTCTCAATTCAATCATGTGTTCATCCCTACAAAAGTATGCAACAAAATTAAGAAAAAAAGGTCAGAATGAATTAAAAAACAAAGAAAATTAAATAAAATAATAAAATAAAAAGAAAAGAGAAAGAAGATGTACGAGAATGATGCAATAATGATTTGATCCTCAGAGTGGTGTGAATCACCGTTGCTTTAAATCAATCTTCAATAGTTGAACTTTTTCTCAAAAGGTGTGCCGCTCCTTTAAAACAATATGTAAAAAAAGATTTTTTTTGGGCTCTGTGTACGCAGGTGTGTATGATGCGTCTCCAAAAAAGGGTTTTTTTTCAAAAGAGTTAAGTTGGGTTTATATAAAAAAAAAACCCTCGTTAAAAGACATATTCTCTTGCAAGTTACAGGAGATAAAGTTTTGGTTAAAACATTATTTTTATTTCTAGAAAAATCCAAATAAATCCTAGAAAAAGAATTTATCACATCATTCCACCAATCAAAAAATTAAAAAACAAATTTTTATTTACTAAAAAAATTGCAAACGGACGCAATCGGAAGAGCATAATCCTGATCGAAATTATGTATTTCCGATCGAAAATACATAATTCTGGTCGGAATTACAAATTTCCCTTGAAAATACATCTAAACCTGAAAGAAATAAAATCTAACAAATTAAGTCCTTTAAAAATCAATTAAATCCCCTTGAAAATACATCTAAACCTTTTGAGATTTCAAACTTCAAATATTGAAGATCATTTATAATATTTTCATCATCGGAGTCCTCTGTCGCATCCATACCTTAGTCATCTCGAAATTGGGTGCTTACACAAGTGCCACCAACATCACCACCTCTAGACCAGGGAGTGCTCTCTTCCTTCTTTCTCTAATACATACATCTACATTAGCATTCATACATTGAAAATAAAATAAAAACAATAACGACTCTTTTCTTGTATTTTTGCAAGCTTCATCTCTGCCATGAATTGCATATATCAGAGTCGAGTGAGCTAATTTCAATTATTATAATCTTTCTTTAATGCTCATTTCACAATTTCCTAAGCATAATCAACAGCTCTAAGTAAGGACTTTCTAAACTTTAATCAACCTAATGCTTGCCTATCGCCTAGATGGACAAAGAACACGCAAGACAAAACCTATAAAGGACATTGATAAGCAAAATAGATTACAGTTATCAAGATAACTTTCAGAGAGGCTAATGATCTCAAGACCATACTCACCTACTCCAATGCTCAAAATTGAGCATGAGTATTCAAAGAACTTCTTGACGGCATTCACGCTGAGTGACAAAATGCAAGAAATGCTTAAGAAAAGAAAGATAAAAAAAGAGAGAAAGAAACAAAAGAAGAGAGATGAAAATAAATGCAGGAAAAGCAAAGTAAAATAATAATAATAATAATAAATCTTTGCTCAACCTTTCAACGGTATCCATCCTCATTAATACGGGAATGACAGGGAGTACCAAAGAAAGGAGATCCATACAAGAGAGAATAAATAATGTATGGTCAGTTATCACTTTCCTGTTCAAAAGCCTCTTGATAATTGATATTTATTATATTCATCTACATTCTTTAGAAGTTTCATCTCGCTACATTCTTTAGAAATTCACTTGGGAAACTTGCTCTCCACTTGGTAACATAAACAGTCTTGACCACGAGTTGTGGATCATGTTTTCGAATTGCTGAGATAAGCATTAACTCAAGGTTATCATAGTTAAGACAACTCAAATTCTCTAATATATACAACTCTTGGCATCGATGGATCAATTACAAGAATTTAAGAATAGAAGCACTCAATTAACTGTGACTAATTCAATGAATAAATTCAAGAATAAAAAAATCTTTTTAAACAAAGTAATAATAAACTTATGCTCAAATGTTCATATGTACCATCTTAGGACTTCGAGCTATAACCAACAAATAAAAATTCAAAAATCATCATCGCCGATCAAAGATCAAGAAGCATCCACAAGAATATCAAAATAAGAGAAAGACTTCGAGCTGCAACCAACCAATACAAATCCAAAGTCATTATCACCAATCAAGATCAAGAAAGCACATACAAGGACATTAAAATAAAGGAAGAACTACAAGATGCAACCATTTAATAAGAATTCATCAAGATCCAAGAGCATCTACTACAAAGCTAAAAGGTAACAAATCATAGTTGCACTATGCACCGATCACAATCACACAAAAATCATAATCATAAACATAGTCATAATCACAAATGATCACTTTTTCCTGACACCTAAAGAGGTTATAGTGGCATTATTAGTTTGCCTAACACCTAAAGAGGTTTTAGTGGCATTATCCCTTAACATTACAAGAGAATGTTAAATACCCTTAACATTGCTAGAGAATGTTAAGTATGACGCCCAAAGCGGTAATCGTTGCATTTTGCATACGTGTGATTGCATATCATGTGCTTGATTGCATATCACTATCACCTATTTATCTTACTCGCTTGAATCATCCTGTATGAAGAAATCCATCTTTGCGTGAATCCCAAATTGCATCATTCTGCATGTATCCTGAATTGCATCTTATGTGAATCATTATCATCATTGTGTGAATCCCAAAATTGTATTCTTGCACAAACCCTAAATTGCATTATCGCCTGCATCCCAAACATGCATTCTAGCATAAAAAACATATAAAAACACGCACATATCACATAAACACGAACACTACGCACTGCATTTGACATTACTGCCTCAAAAAGTCATAACATCATTTACAATGATCACATCATCACATCATATTTACGATGATCACATCATCACATCATGAGAGTCACATCCGAGACATGACAAATAATGACATCATCACTACTCAATAGCATTTTTCATTTGCTTAGTAGCATTTTCATCTGCTTAGTAGCATTTTCATCTGCTTAGTAGCATTTTCACTGCTTAGATGCGTTTCATCTGCTCAGAAGCATTTCATATGCTTAGAAGCATTTTTTCACCTGCTTAGTAGTGTCTTTACTGCTTAGTAGCATTTTTATTTGCTTAATATCATTTTTATCTGCTTAGAAGCATTTTGTCTACTTAGAAGCATTTTATCTGCTTAGAAGCATTTTGTCTACTTAGAAGCATTTTATCTGCTTAGAAGCATTCTCATTTGCTTAATCGCATTTTCGTCGGCTTAGTAGCATCTACTTAGTAGCATCTTCACTACTTAGTAGCATTTCACTACTTAGAAGCATTTTATCTACTTAGAAGCATTTTTATCTACTTAGAAGCATTCTTATCTACTTAGCAGCATTTTCACTTGCTTGACACCTCAATAGGTTATAGTAGCATCTGATTGACACCTCAATAGGTTATAACAACATTTTTATTTACTTGACACCTCAGTAGGTTATAATACCATTTTCACTTGCTTGACACCTCAATAGGTTATAGTAGCATTTGCTTGACACCTCAATAGGTTGTAGTAGCACCTTTATTTGCTTGACACCTCAATAGGTTATAATAGCGTCTGCTTGACACCTCAGTAGGTTATAGTAGCGCCTTCATTTGCTTGACACCTCAGTAGGTTATAGTAGCATCTGCTTGACACCTCAGTAGGTTATAGTGGCATTTTCATTTGCTTGACACCTCAGAAAGTTATAATGACATTTTCATTGCTTGACACCTTAATAGGTTATAGTACCATTTTCATCTACTTAGTAGCATTTTCATTTGCTTGATACCTCAAAAGGTTATAATAGCACTTTTATTGCTTGACACCTCAGTAGGTTATAGTAGCATTTTCATGTGCTTAGTAGCATTTTCATTTGCTTGACACCTCAGAAGGTTATAATAGCATTTTCATTGCTTAACATCTCAGTAGGTTATAGTAGCATGTTCATCTGTTGAATAGCATTTTCATTGCTTGACACCTCAATAGGTTACAGTAGCATTTTCATTTGCTTGACACCTCAGAAGGTTATAATAGCATTTTCATTGCTTGACACCTCAGTAGGTTATAGTAGCATTTTCATCTGCTTAGTAGCATTTTCATTTGCTTGACACCTCAGAAGGTTATAATAACATTTTCATTGCTTGACACCTCAGTAGGTTATAATAGCATTTTCATCTGCTTAGTAGCATTTTCATTTTCTTGACACTTTGAAAGGTTATAATAGCATTTTCATTGTTTGACACCTCAGTAGGTTATAGTAGCATTTTCATCTGCTAAACACCTTAGAAGGTTATAATAGCATTTTTATTGCTTGACACCTCAATAGGTTATAGTAGCATTTTCATCTGCTTGATACCTCAGAAGTTTATAATAGCATTTTCATTACTTGAAACCTCAGTAGGTTATAGTAGCACTTTCACTTACTTGACACCTTAGTAGGTTATAGAAGCTTTTTCATCTACCTAACACCTTAATAGGTTATAGTAGCATCTTTACTTGCTTAACGACCAAGAAGGATATAGTGGCACCACCCTGCCTGGCACTTGAGGAGGTTATAATGACACATTAAAACAAACAGTCTCTTCAGCCAAAAGCAACATTGAACAGCGGCACCAATATCGGTAATATCCATATTTTAAATAAAATACCATGAATAAGAACAGTCAGAAAAACGTCTAGAGTAAATACGACACTCCACCAGGTAAGTACCTTCTCACTCAAAACTGTTTTTGCATCTCTGCATTGCTTAGCATGTATCAACATCAGCGCAAGGAAGCTATGCAACACATGCTAACTGGGGGCAACTGTCATACATCAAGTTTTATCTGTCCCTAAAAAAGTCCAATGATGAAAACGTCTCTCTGAATTTGATAAGTGTCTGATCATTTGTACCACCTCTTAAGCGTGTTCTGATTCTAGAAAAATTGAACCGAGCCTTCAAAGAGCAAAATTGACTTTCGAATCATTAAGTTGCAACCCGATTTTATAAATTATGAATTATCAGAGTGGTAAGTCGCTTATTTTGAGCAATCGTTGCTCAAAAGGAGCAACTCATAAGACCAGTGTTCATCTCATGAGATCGGAGTTCAACTTCACGAAATTGGAAGTCGATTTTGACAAAATGGATGTAGGAAATGTGTCCAGAAGGTCCCAAAACTCAAAAAAATAACCCCAAAATAGTGCAATCAGAGCCCGAGAAGGCTACGTGACACGTGCCCTAGCGCATGATCATGAGCAATATAAGTGATCACGTGCTTCGGTACGCCTGCACATGCACAAAAGCAAGCATGCATGCTCCTTAGGACGTGTCATCACACATTTTTTGACATATTTCCCTATAAATAAGGGTCTCTACCTCCCATTTTGAGAGGGGGGGCTACATACACTGAAACACTGTTGAATTGAAGACTCAGGAGTCCCAATTTACACACTTTTGGCTCACCCACTGCATTCTTATAGGATTTTTAAATTGCTTTTGAACCAAACCCACCCTTATCTTTGTCAAAGCACCCTTCAAAGGTATACAAATTTGCATTACACACGTCATTTTCAACCTCTTGATGAGGACAACTTGAAAATTTTGCGAAGCTAAAGCTTCATAAAACCCAAAAACAAGTTCAGTCTAATCTGAGGACCAAATAATTATTTTTGCATGTTTATTCACTATTTTGCATCTTACTTTCATTGTCGCCAGCAGTTGAGAAATTGTTGTGATTATGTGGTGAGACTAGCAATTTGCATGCTAATTGAATCATCTCTGCTTTATTTTTGCTTATAATAAATTGTCATCTTCGTATTAAAATGCATTCAATAATGTGAAAGTTCACACTTTCGAGCTAGAGCCTCCATTCCACGGTGCAATTATGTAATCATACATCTTTCGTTATTTCTCTACTATTTAGAAATCTTTCATAATAATTCATGCAAATGTACGTAATTATGCATATATTTGCTCTTTTGATTAAGTGAGGATTCCCTATTTACTTGTTATCCGAGTGGATGAATGGGTGGAATTGCACATAATTGCACTAACCTCTGTTTTGTGGGCATATTAAGACTAGATTTACATTTTCGCACCCTTTTTCCTTTTCAAATGTATTTACTGGGAAAGCCCTCTAAATAATCATACTTACTCTCTTTTACTTTTCGTGATTACGTGCTTATGTGAATGTGCATACATCAACTGTCATTACTGAAACTAGGGTACTGCAGTAGCCATGTATTGAGTATTATAGAGTATTATAATGAGAAATAGTCAAAAAGTAGATGCGATCTCCCTAACTTAGAATCTCTGCTGGAGACGATACTCTTTGAGTGACCCGATGTTGTCCCTTTCATTCTTTTCTTGATTTTCTAAAAATCAGGTGGCGACTCCACAAACACAAAGCATCTCGCATCCCCTGAGACCAACCATTGTCCCTGTCTGGTAAATGGAATGGATGTCCCATTCAGTAAAGATGTCTAAAAAACTCTAAAGCACAGAAAGCAAAGAACTAATAAAAAAAGGTCACTCACACCCCTTTTGGGTAGATGTTAGTATTGGCTTTTTATTATCTTACTGCATGGTTGGGGTGGAACCAGATATGAGTGTTTTAATACCTTTTTATGTTCAGCAAGAAGAAAGAATTTTGGCATCTTGTTAGGCATCCTGGGAGGGCACTTTTCTAGGGTTTGCCCAACCTTAGGAAGACATGGATGAAAAACTTTTTTGTTATAACCAACCCTTCTGGGTGGGGGAAATGTTCCTTGACAGTGCATGCATGACGCGTTTAGGGGGAATAGTAAGATTGAGCTTTCTGAAGGAGAGCAAGATGTCCTTAATGCACTTATGAGCAAAGTGAAAGGACGTTATTTTAGTTATGTTGCTTTGATTGATTGCATGAAGGATCTATTTTCTAGAGAACTACTATTGATTATTATTTATTTTTGCATGGTAGTTTATTATTATCTATGATAGTTTATAGGGACAAGTTTAAAGGACTTGCTGAAGGCTTAATAGGAAAAAGGGGCGGCTCCTCTTCCCAAAGGTGCTTCTTCTGCTTATGCTGGGGAATTCACAATTATTCCCACTACTGCTGTTGATTCTGAGGAGTTAAAGCCTGCTGTTGGCTCTGGTTCCCCTTCTCGATCTGAATCCCTAGTGTCTCCTTTAAGGAAGCGGACTCGCCTTGAAGTGGCTCCCACTCCTACGTCAAAACAGGATGAATCAGGCGATGTGTCTGGTTGGGGTCACTTGACTCAGGCAATAAAAGAGCTTCAATCTCATTTAGCAAGGAAGCATCAAAAGTATGGCCTGGTGTCTATCCATTCTACTGGCATTTCTACAGATTTAGCTAAAGCTTGTCGGCTACCTGGGGATCAAGACCTCCATAAAGCCATTTCTAATGAGTTGGACCTTAGGCGACTAACGCGCATGGCTGCTTTTTAGGTAAGTTTCTAATTTATGGTTACCTTTAGTTATTTTTTTATATGACCTTCCCTTATATGTATTCCTTTTTTGACAGCAACTTGACCTTTCTTCGCTAGTGGATGAAACGCTGATTAGCCTTCATAACGATTTCACTACTTGGCGGTCTAGGGCTGCTGAAGCGGTTGTAGAGCTAGTTCGTATTAGAGAACATCATGCACAGGACCTTTCTGATACTGTTAAGTAGGATCAATAGAAGATTCCTATTCTGGTAAGGCAATTGGTGGAGGAGAAATACCTTCTTCAGGCTGAGAAGGAAAAACACCAACAGTTGATCTAGGAGCACTAAAAGCTGAAGCAATTCATTAGTGATTCTACAGGGGTCAACTAGAAGACTATTGATGATCTCAAAGCTCAAATCCAAAACAGTGTTGAAGAGTCTTTTACTCTGCTTGAAGGAGCCAAGATGCTATTTTCCTAGGAGCTTGAGGCCGCTACTCTGATCTTGATCAGACCTAGGTTGGAGATACGAATCTCTAGTTCTTTACTTTCATTTTTGGGATATAATGATGTTGGATCTTTCAATAATTATTTTATTTTGCTTTGATGATTTCCTCAGTGGTGGGACTTATGTGAACTTTTCCTACTTTTAATTCTATATTGATTACATTTTTTGTGCTATATCTTTGTGGAATTCGTCCTTAAGATAACGACTTTAGTTTTGACAATTGTTGTATTTCGAGGGTTTCCTCAATTTATTCTATCCACGATTTTGGCCACAAGTTTTTCTAGGTACTATGTTGTATGCCACTCTTTTAGGATATTCCCCGGGTGTTTTGTTACTGCTATAATTTTAAGTGAAGTAGAATGTCTCAGGGCGTTTCATCATGTCATAGGCTTGTATTAGATTTCTTAAGAGATTTCCTTGTCATTTCATCGTATTAGGGATTTGTATTAATTTCTGGGAGATTCCCTAGATGTTTTACCATACCAAGGGTTTGTATAAAGTTTCAAGGAGATTCTCTGGGTGTTTCATTGTGCCATAAACTCGTATAAATTTTTAAGGAGATTTGTTAGGCATTTTATTGTGCCAGGAACCTGTATAAAGTTTTAAGGAGATTTGTTGGGCATTTCATTGCACTAGGGACTTATATTGATTTTTAGGAGGTTCTTTGGTCGTTTCGTGGCGCCAAGGACTTGTATAAATTTTTAGGAGATTCCTTTGGCGTTTCCCAACGCCAAGGACTTATGCAAATTTTAAGAGATTCCTTAGGCATTTCGCAGCGCCAAGGACTTATATAAATTTTAAAAGATTCCTTAGGCATTCCACAACTCCAAGGTCTTGTATAAAATTTTCAGCTGTTTCACAAATTGAGAGAAAAAGTGGCTCTACGCCTTGCATTAATAGAGTGACAAAATTGGTGTAGCTTTGCCTATACGTGAGGGCAAGAGCGTTTCAAAAATCCTTTCAAGTGCATTGTAATATTCCTGAGCATCTCTCTCGTTATTTCTTAGTTACTTTCTACTAGTAGAACTTCTTAAGATTCGTGACGTTCCACGTTCTCGGCATGGGTTTGCCAGTAGTTTCTGATAGCTTGTAAGGCCCTTGCCAATTAGGTTCTAGCTTTCCAATTCGGATGTTTCCCTTGCATATATCTGCTTTGATTAATACCAGGTCTGCTTGCTCAAAATTCCTTGTTTGACTCACCTGTTATGATAGCAACTCATATTTTGTTTACAAGCAGCTATTCTGACTTTAGCGGTTTCTCTAGATTCTTCTACGAGATTAAGGTTTGCCTTGAGAGTTGTATGGTTCTCTTCTTTATTATACATCATTACTTTGTAACTTGGGAGGCCGATTTCAATCGGTACTATAGCTTTTGTAACATATATCAGTTTAAAGGGGGTTTCTCCAAAACTGACCCTAGGGGTGGTCCTATAGGACCATAGGACACTGTAAAGTTCTTATGCCCATTTACCTTTTACATAATCTGGCCTCTTCTTGATTCCTTGCAGTAGAGTTTGATTCATCACCTCAGTCATGCTATTAGTTTATGGATGTGCCATAGAGGTAAATCAATTTTCTGTATGTAAACTTTCGCAAAACTCTTTGAATTCTCTACAATCGAACTATTTCCTATTATCTGTGATGAGTCTTCTTGGTATCCCGTTTCTGCGCATAACCTCTCTCTAAAGAAGCTAGTGATTTTCTTTTGTGTGATGGATGCCATGGGTTCTGCCTCAACCCATTTCGTAAAGTGATCCATTGCTACTATAAGGAACTTCTTCTCCTTTTGCAGGGGGAAATAGACCCAAGATGTCCATTCCCCACTGTGTTAAGGGCCAAGCAATGCTTAGTGGTTTTTGAGGAGCTGGAGATGTGTGATTGTTTCTTTAAAGGTACTGGCACTTGTTGCACCTCCTCATTAACTCCTTAGCATGTGCTTCTATAGTTAGCCAAAAGTATCCTTATAAGAGGATTTTCCTTACTAGTGTGCTAGCAGCTTCATAGGCTCCACCAATACCCTCATGAATTTCCAACAAGACATATTCCCCTTCTTCTTTCATTACACAATTAAGCCATGGATGGGTGGCAAATCTCCTGAACAGTACTCCATCCTCATATGAATACGTGGCTGCCTTTTGCTGGATTTTTCTAGCTTCATCCTTATCTTCTGGGAGAACCCTTAAATCTAGCCATGCGATGATGGGTATTATCCACCCCATGCTTTCTATAGTGAGCACCTTGGGCATTTCATGAATTGTAGGCTCTGAGAGCATTTCCATCAGCACGCCTCGAGGTGGGGTTTCCTCTCCACATGCTATCTTAGACAACAGATCACCTTCTTAGTTAGATTCCCTCGGTATCTGTTCAAGAGTGAATTAGATTCCTGACTCCTTCAATTGCTCTACCAACTCTTTGGCCATTTGCAGGTATTTCAACGTATCCTTGTCTGTCATAGCGAACAGTCCTTTCATTTAGTTGATCATTAGCTAGGAGTCATTATGCACCACCAGGGCTCCTGGCCTCACTTCTTTAGCCAAGTTAAGTCCAGTAATCATGGCTTAATATTGTACCACATTATTAGAAGCCTTGAAGCATATGTGTAAGGCGTACTCAATCTTTATTCTGCATGGCCCTTTAAGCATAACTCCTACCCCAGATCCTGCCTGTCCTGCTGCTTCGTCTATAAGCTATAAAATCTGCCAGTACCTATGCTTTCATGGTTTTCCTAGGTTCATATATGACTTTATATCCCCTTATCTTAGTTGCCCATTCCACTATTCTTCCGGATGTTTCTGCCTTCTTGAGTATCTTACGTAGAGGTTGATATGTTCGAACGACAATCTAATGTGCCTTACAGTATTGCCTAAGCCGTTTTGTAGAGATTACCATGGCGAACACTAGCTTCTTCATCTTCGAATATCTCACTTCTGCTCTTTTCAAGGCTTTACTGATATAGTAGATGATTGCTTATTCGTAAGCGCACAGAATCGTGCAAGTAGTAAATAAATATCATCCTACAAAGATTGCAAATTGAGTACTGCAATACTAATTGTTTTTGCTTGAATTAAACTAAAATTAAAACACAAGAAATCTAAATTAAATAATAATCTATTTAAAAGGCTAGGGTTCTCATTAACAAGTCAACCATTTCTTAAGATTAATTAACACCTAAACCAAACTTAATGTTAATCGAATTTAAAGGTATCTAAAGAATCATAGGCTTTCCTCTCGGAAAACCCTACAATTAACCAATTAGGTTGACGTCTTAGATTTATTGCTCTCACTTACTAAGTCTTTGATTAACCCATTTTAAAGCTCCAACCTTTTTATTAATATTAGTTGATTTAATGTCTCTCAACTAAGAAAGCATCTAATAGGTTATCGTTTGTATCCAATGCAACCTATCTCTCGATTAAGTTTCATTGTGTGAATTTAATCAAAGGCTGATCAATCTTATGAAGACATTAAGTCCAATAACAAACAAAGGATTTAGATTAATGGCTTAAGTTTAATTGCAATATTCACATGGTTGAATTGATAGAAGAACCCTAATAATGAACTTAGCCACTCATGTTAATTAAAAAAGAAAAAGATGAAGAATAGAAGAAAATAAACATCATCATTAATTCAAAATAGAAAAATGAACAATAATAATTATTTAGAAAACCCCGCTTTGGAATACAAGGCTTATTGTTCTTCAATCCTTATGCTCAATCTCCAAACCAACATGAACAAGAACTAGTCTTTATTCTCTTCAAAATGATAAAAAGAAAATGTAATGTAAAAACTTTAAAAAATGACATAATGGAATTGTTCTTTTATTTTTAGAGGCTACACACATATAAAACCTTAACCTCCAGCCCCTTGATTTGTTTCGTTATTGAATCCCAGCCATATCCCCTAAAATTAGCAATTAAACTCAAAATTCAACATTGCTGTCAGTAGGTCGCACGACCGTGTGTATTTTGCGCAAGCCCGTGCACAACTATTTTTCCATAATTTGCTCAAATCAGCCTTAAATGCTCCTTTGTTTGCTTCTTTGACTCTTCTAGCACGTTCATGAGCTCCATGCAACTTTCCTTTACTATTCTTTTACTACCAAAATGCACAAAAATAACTAAAAATAAACCAAATAATACTAAAAATAAACAAACACACAAACCATGCACACATATGCTCAAACTAAACAAAAGCTCAACAAAAGAAACACAAATGCAACTGAAATGACATCTAATTCTAACACATTAAGTGCTTAAAATAATGCATTTCTCACAATCATCAAGATTCCCCTACACTTGAACGTTTGCTTATCCTCAAGCAAAGCTCGAAAACACATATTCACCTAAAGAATCATGCTCATTAACTAGCTTTAACTTGACTAACTACCTCAATCTTCTTTTAATGAAAAGCTTAAAAACTCAAAATTAAAATAGTAACCTGAGGTCAAGAATGCATTGTTACCGTGTGAAGAGCACACTTTTCTATTGAAATCATGAAAGTAAACAATTGACACCCAAGAAAAATGGAAGTAAGTAGGAATCATGCCAACAATTAGAGAGTTAAAATTCAACACATATAAGGTTTTAAAAACTTTTATTCAATCAAAATCTTCCCAATCCCAGTATCCCCCACCTTTCTTGTGTTACTCAGTGTAGATACCTCCAAAAAGGGTCTTTTGGATACTCTTACTTAAAAAAAAGCATTATAGTAGAAGGAGCATTTAAAGATTTTAGCTCCAAATGAGTGCGTATTATGCTCCATCTCATTATATTATAGATTGAATTTTTTCTTAGAAGAAAATATATGAGAGTTTAACCAATCTAAAGTAGCCTCAAATTATTACATACAAACACTTTTCTCAAGCATCAAGCAACTAAATTCATTTGTTCAATAGAAAAGTAAGCATTAAGTTCATTAAAATTTAAAAATCCCTAATCACAAGTCACTCTCCTAATTTAAAAGCCCAAACAAATTATTAAAGAAAGATTAAAGCATATCTTAAAGCAAACTAAGACTAATGAATAAGGCTCTATATGTGAATATGTTGCAAAAATTCAAGTGTGAGAGTAATGTATGAACAGCACAAAAATTAAACATAAACATGCATGACTCTTAAAGTGAAATAAACACAAAAACACACAAGTAAAATAAAACAAAACAAATAAATAAAAACTACAAAACAGTGTACTTCCCTAAATCTGATGCATTTAGTGGGGGAAGTCAAAGGAGTGACAATAATGGCTTTTCTGCCATATTGATCATCTTAGACCTTTTGCTTTGAGGGAGTATGCAAAAGATTTCATCAATTTGGGCTTGCAACCTTATAGCCCTTGATTCATAACGCATCTCAAATTTTTCCATATCATTGGACAAGTCCATGATTATATTCCCAATACTATTATCAGAGATGTCCATCAGCTACTTAATCTTTTC
Organism: Mallotus repandus; assembly: GCA_949671775.1. Taxonomy (NCBI): domain Eukaryota; kingdom Viridiplantae; phylum Streptophyta; class Magnoliopsida; order Malpighiales; family Euphorbiaceae; genus Mallotus; species Mallotus repandus. The sequence goes on from CATIWM010182541.1 coordinate 20,116, forward strand.
CATGATTCCATCACTCCAACGTTATATGTTCCCTCTCTTCCTTGCTTGGTTCTCACTTTCATTATTTTCTTCCTCCATTGTGTGAGGAGGTAAAAGGACTTCACCATATTGCATCACTGTTTAACACAACAAATAGCATCTCCTTGAAGTGACATCATAAAGCTCATTAAACTCTGTGATAGTTTTAGACCAAACAAGGTAATCTTCATCTAGGTATTTAGCTTCCAAAGTCTCCATTTGATGTTTGGCAAATTTGAATGGAGCAAAATACAATGCCAAACTAGTGACAATATGCCCTATTGACAACAATGCCTTCCTAGCTTGCAGAATACTCCATATAGAACACAAAATAAAGTCTGTGCTACATATTTTTGTTTTAGTTTGCGAGCAACACAAAACAAATAACTCGTAGGGAGAAACCATAGTGCTATCCTTTCTTCCAAAGATTGTGTGTGATATGAATTTATCCATGATTAAATATTAGTGATCTTTGATCAAACCACTAGTCATCACTTCATAAACTCGATCACCTCTAGTGATTTCATGCCAAAAACTACTCATATTATAATCCAATGCAGGTTGACAAACACCTCCTTCAGGAAAACTAAAGATACCAGACATGATTTCATAATTAAAATAGTACTCTTTCTCAAAGAACCTACACGAAAAAACCCATTGATTTGCATCTAGAATCTTTAATGTAGTGTAAAATTCTATTGTTAGCTTAAATAATATATCATGTTAGGCTGCAACCAATTCAGACCACTCCAATTTATTGCAAAACACATCTATGGTTCCCTTAATCCCCAAGTTAAAAAGTACCTCATCATCAAAGTATTTCGGCTTGCTAAAATTTCTCTTGACTAAGGAGCAGAATTTCTTACATTCCTCCTCAGAATATATGGCAAAGAAAACTTCATAATCATTCCTTATGTCCTTGGACTTACCCTTGCCATCACTAAGCCTCCTTCCTTGGAATTGAGTTTTTATTCTAGCCATCATAACAATGTTAGTCCTTCACCAAAATAATCAATACAAGAGAATAAAAAATAACAAGAACAAAAAAAAAAGAAAAGTAGGGTTTAAATAAGAAAAGAGCTGGGATATAAGAAATTATATTCCTAAAACAAAAAGGAAAAGAAATAAGTACAAAAAGGAAAAAAATAAAATCATCAAGTCAAAATGTTGACCTTAGCAATAATCAATCTTGATTTTGATCTTAACAAACTTGATTTTAAGCATTTAATATACTTGTTTAAGTGTGTATAAGCTAGGACTATAATGGAAATCAAAATGAAGTTAAGCGTGCTTTTGGGCTAAATCAACCTTCGCGATTCCAATAAGATTTTGGAAGTCTTAGACTAGTTTTCTTCTTAGAATTTGAAGTAGAAATCACAAGCTTTCATAATGGATCTTACTTGTAAAAATCTAAACTCATTTCGGTCTATAAATCTTCAGTTAAAATCAACATGTGCAGTTTTTATTTTAATTTGAGCAACTCTTAGTATTTCACAATATCTTGAGCTAAAGATGTCCAATTGAAGTGATTCAAAGTTATATGGAAAGATAAGATAAATACCTATAACTTTCATGAAGAAATCTAAGGCTTGTTCGATCTTCTTAAATGGCTAAAATTCATGATCCCGACCGGGACCATGCAAGTCCCAACCGGGACTGAAATTGCACCAAATTGAAGAAATCTTCCAGAACATATCCTGGGCCAATGTCATGAGTAGGACCAATGACATACTGATTAGGATCAAGGTAGTCATGATTAAGATCAATGTAGACTTCAAATATAACGGCTATGAATATCCCGACCGGGATTAGTGTGATCACGACCGGGACCAGAGTTTTTGCAGCTTAAAAGTCCAAATTTCATTCAAATGAAGTTTGAATTTGTTGAAAATAAAATTATTATTTCCAACAGCTATAATTGAATTGCTCAACTATAAATACAACCTCTGAAGATCATTTAGAGGTTAAGAAACTTATTTTTCATTTATACATTCTCAAGCATTCAATTAAGCTTAAAATTCTCTTTAATTCATTTTTTTATTTGATAAACTCATATGAGAGATTGGTGAGTGATTAGGATAGAAATTCTTATTCTTCTATTTTTTGGGTTTAGAAAAAGGGAAGTGAGGTTCTATTCTAAAGGAATTGGTTTAAATGTTTAGCCATTAAAACACTTGGGAATTTAGTTTTAGTGTGATCCTTGAAAACACTTGTGTAAGGTTTAAGTTGAGCTTAAAACTCAAGTTGTAAAAATCAATCTAGGAGAATAGATTTTGGTGATTCAAAATCCTAACTTGGGGATAAGTTAGGTGGAGACGTAGGATTGTTGAGAATCCGAACTCCTTAAATTATTGTGTTCATCATTCTTCCTTCTCAACATTCTTTCATTTTGTTTATTTGTTTTTAAGTTTTGATTTTTGTTAGATAGCCCTATTCACCCCCCCCCCCCCTCTAGGGCATTTTCATTTGGTATCAGAGCTTGAATTCTAGGTACTTCATTGCTAGAATACAAGATCATGGGCAGTGAAAACATCTCTTCTCTTAGACCATTCTTTGATGGTAGTGATTATCCTCATTGGAAGTTCAAAATGGAGCTCTATCTTGATTGTGACTCTATCAAACTTTGGGACATTGTCCAAAAAGGTTGGGAATCACCCAAAGCTACAATTGATGGTGTGATTACTGAAATTCCAAAAGATGATTGGAACGTCATTCAATAAAAAGGGAATCATAAAAATAAAAAGGCTATGATCACTCTAGTCTCTTCTATATCAAGAGAAGTAGGAGGCAAACTTCAACATTGCACTTTGGCCAAGGAAATGTGGGAAACCTTGGAAAATCATTACGAAGGAAATGTTCAAGTAAGAAGCAAGAAGGTTCAACTCCACATGTATGAGTATGAACTCTTCAAAATCAAGCCTCAAGAATCAATCACCGAAATGACAAACAGCCTCAATGCTCTTGTCACCACCCTCAAGAAACTTGGTAAACATTTCACCAAGGAGGAAGTAAACAACAAGATTCTAAGAATCCTACCTAAGAAGGATTGGGAATCTCGAGCCACTTCCATTGAGGAAGCTCAAGATCTTACCACTCTTTCAACCGATGTGCTTATTGGAAAGCTTCTCACCCATGAGCTTACAATAAAACAAAGAAGTGAAGAACAAGAAGTGAAGAGCAAGAGGAGAAGGAAGAAAAAAAAAAGAGCATAGCACTAAAGGCTTCACAAGAAGAAAGTGAAGAAGAAAATAATGAAGGTTCTAGTGATGAAGATGATGAAGTTGCTATGCTCACTAGAAGTTTCAAAAAATTCTTGAAAAAGAAAAATTCATCAAGAACAAGAGACTTCAATAAGAAGTATGAAGGAGATAGTAAGAAGAAAATTAAAGAAGTTACTTGCTATGAATGCAAGAAATTTGGTCACATCCAAAGTGAGTGTCCCAAACTCAAATTCAAGAACAAAGGAGCAAAGGATAGAAAGAAGGCCTTCAAAGCTACTTGGGACGACTCCTCCGAATATGAAAGGGAAGAGGAACAAGAAGAAGTGGTCAACCTTTGCTTCATGGCTCTTGAAGATGAAAAAGAGGTACCATCTATTTCTAACTCATCTTGTGATGATTGTGAATATGATAATGATAATGATGATGATGATGATGGGAGCTCTATTTTGAGCAAAATCAAGCATAAATAATATACTATCTTACTTGCTAGGAAAAAGTTTTACAAGTATAAGTTTACTAGCTTATCTGAGGAATTCAAAAACTTGAAAAATGATTTTTCTAAACTTGTTAAAACAAATGAAAAATTTGCAAGTGATTTGGAATGCTTAAGTTCTTTGAAAGACCAACTTAAGAAAGCAAACGATGAAAATCATAAACTTTCTAAAGAAGTCTTAGAGTTAAAGAATTCCATTTCTAAATTTTAAAAGGGAAAAAAGACTTTAGATAGTCTTCTTAACTCTCAAAAATTTCATAAAGATACTTATGGAATTGGATACAAAAATGGAATGACTCCCTCATCACCATCACACATTAATTTTATTAAAGCATCACATGATTCTATTGCATCTACATCCAAAAATGAGACTCAAGCCTTTAAAGCTAAAAGGTCTAATATGTCGAACCATAAGGGAAAGTCCAATGAGACTCAACCTTCATTGACACAAAGAGGTAAGGCTCAAACTAGAGCACCACAACCAAAGCATGCTTATATGTACACTAGACATAATCATAATAAGCATGCTACACAACACAATTCACATAAACATGTTGCATAAACCTATCAAAATACATATTGTCATTGTCAATGTATGTCTCACACTATGACTCAAAAGAGTTATAGAAAGAATTCACCACCACAACACATAACACATGTTTCACACACTAGAGAAGCATATCATCCTAGGAGAAATAAATTTGCCAATGTTGAGTGAATTTATTGCATAACCAAAGGTCACTCTAGCAATGTGTGCTTCTATAGAAGATTGCACTTAAACATGCTTCCTTTGGATTACCTTGAGTCTAACCAACCTAGGCCAAGAAAGGTTTGGGTTTAAAAGAATGTGTAAATTGCATTTTGTAGATATGCTTGAAGTCCACAAGAACAAAAAGTAGTTGGTATCTTGATAGTGGATGTTCAAGACATATAACTAGAGATAAAGAGCAATTCAACAAGCTTGATGCTAATGATGGAGGACATGCTACCTTTGGAGACAATGCAAGAGGAAAGATTATTGGCATTGGAGAAATTGGTAATTCTCAATCCTTATGAATACATCATGTATTGCTTGTTGATGGTCTTAAAAATAGTATGCTTAGTATAAGTCAATTATATGAAATGGGAAATAAAGTCACTTTCTATCCTAAGAATTGCTTTGTTAGTAGTCTTGATGAAGATAAAGTAATTTTTGGTGGAGAAAGAGTTGATAATGTCTATGTTATTAAATTAAATAAAATTGATAACAAGGATATTAAATGCTTGATGGCTATTTCCCATGACATATGGACATGGCATTGAAGGTTAGGACATGCAAATTTTGAGCTATTAAATAATCTTTGTAAGTAAGAACTTGTTATTGGTTTACCAAAACTTGAATTCACTAAGGATAAGCCTTGTGATGCTTGTCAAAAGATAAACAATCCAAGACTTCATTTAAGCTTAAAAATGTTGTGTCAACATCTAGGCCATTTGAACGTATACATATGGATTTATTTGGTCCAACTAAAGTTGCTAGTCTCGGTGGAATGCACTATACATATGTATAAGTTGATGACTACTTTAGATTTACTTGGGTGTGTTTTCTTACTTATAAGAATGATGCTTTTAAAGATTTTGAAAATTTTGCAAAAAGAGTTCAAAAAGAAAAAGGTTTTGTATTTCTTCAATTAGAAGTGATCATGGAACCGAATTTGAAAATGAATTTTTTAAAATCTTTTGTAATGAAAATGGCATTTCACATACATTTTCATCTCCTAGAACTCCTCAACAAAATGGGGTAGTTGAAAGGAAAAATTGAACTTTAGTGGAAATGGCTAGAACAATGCTTCATGAGTATAATTTGCCTCAATACTTTTGGGCGGAAGCCGTTAACACATCTTACTATATTTCAAATAAAGTTTTTAAAAGACCAATTTTAAATAAAACTTCTTATGAGCTTTGGAACAATAGAAAACCTAAAATCTCATATCTGAGAGTTTTCGGATGTAAGTGCTTTCTATTAAACACCAAGGATAATCTTAGGAAATTTGACTCTAAAGCCAATGAAGGAATTTTCCTAGGCTACTCCTCCTCTAGTAAAGCATATAGAGTATTTAATAAAAGAACCTTGGTTGTTAAAGAATCTATGCATGTTATTTTTGATGAATCAAACTCACTTGATCCTAGAAAGGATTTTTGTAGTGTTAATGATGATGTAGGTGAACTTATGGATACAAATGCTCAAGAAGAAAATGCTAGCAAACCTTTAGAACTTGAAGGCCCAAACAAGGAAGAAAGTGAGGAGGTGCCCCAATCTACCTTAAAGGATGATCTTCCAACGGATTGGCAATTTAAGAAAGCACATCCTCAAGATCTCATCATCGGTAATACTACACAAGGGATAATAACTCGTTCTAAACTTAAGTCTGTTGTTAATTTAGATCTCATTTTTGGGGAAGTTTACAAAGAGCTTTAGGAACAAAGCTACATTTCAGTACAGCATTCCACCCCCAGATAGATGGACAATTGGAGAGGACAATTCGAACATTAGAAGATATGTTTAGAGCTTGTATGCTTGAATTTAAAGGGAATTGGGATGAGCACTTACCATTAATTGAATTTGCTTATAATAACAGCTATCATTCAAGTATTGGTATGGCACCATATGAAGCTTTATATGGCAG